>VWPU01014956.1:0-50817 GCA_013398955.1 Callaeas wilsoni
TTTTTTTCTAATTGATTTTTTTTAAAGGAAAGGTATTAGAAAGAAAGAAAAAAAGTCTGATTTTCATCAAGACCACATACAACATGAGAATTTTTCATGAGAATATTGCTATAAAATATCAGCATCTTAACACAATTAAAAAAAGGCTGCTATATTTTTTTGCTATTTCTGCAATTAATATTTAAAACAGAAGGAGCTACTTACTACCACTGAGTAAGTCTTTCCTTCTTCTCTTACGTTTTTACTTCTGTTTTGTTCTTTTGGCTGGTCTTTCGGAGACTTTTCAGGTGATTAGGGGGCGGTGTTGGGTTTGCCTTTTTTCTTCCCGTTCCAGCTATTAGGATGGAAGAACGAGATAAATTACTTTTTCCACCCATCATTTTTCTCCTGGAGTATCCTTTGCATCAGCATTTCCCGCCAGCTAAACTCATGCTTCACCAGATTTTTAAGCACAACAAACAATCTCGAGGTTGCCGTCTCGGAGCGGAGTCAGCCCAGCTGGCAGGAGAGGATATTTCACTGTGCTCCCTACCCTGCACACGCCTCTGCCTTGGGAATATGTGCTCCTTTCTGCTGTTTAATGAGGCAAGCTTTGGCCTTCGGAGCAAATGTCACCTGTGACACTCATTGGAACAGTGGTGTGTGTGGTGGACTTGCTGCAGTATCCACCATATTATGGAAATTTTCCTTAGCAATGCAGTGGTCAGTGGTTCCAGAAAAATAAACCATGGATAGACACAGAGGAAGCCATTGGACTGGACAAAGCTCCTTCACTTTATTTCTTTTAAAAGATCACCTGGATGAAGGTGCCTGGTTTTGGTTTGGGAGGGCTGGACACTGTGATCAAGCCAGATCCTTCTCTCAATCTCTCTGATATTTTTTTGTTGGTTTTTTTTTTGGTTGGCTGTGGCTGTTTTTTCCTTTTTAATATAGTAGAATCATAGAATGGTTTGAGTTGGACAGGATCCTAAAGATCATCCCGTTCCACCCCCTGCAATGTGACACCTTCCACTAGACCAGGTTGCTCCAAGACCCATCCAACGTGGCCATGGACACTGCCAGCGATGAGGCACCCGTAAGGACTGTCACAAGTTTTGCCTCTAAGTTGTGAAAGCTCACACAGAATTTTAGCTATAAGCAAACAAGCAGGAGTGTTTAAAGCACATCCCTACTTGAGTTAAACAAGAATTTAATCCCCGTGCAGGAGCAGTCCCTACACTATAGCCTGGTTGGTAGATTAAATTTGCCACAGGACAAGAATTTTCAAAGGAAGTAGATAATCCTATGGACAACCAAGGTATCCAGAGACATAATTAGTAGCTCCCAAAGAAGTTGAAAGGAAGTTCAAACATTTATATTTCAGATATTAGTGGGCTGGATTGAATTTTGTATCTTTGCATCCTGAATTTAGGGAAAGAGCTTACTTTTTACTTTTTTTTCAGGTGTCTTACCTCTGACAGAGAGAGATTACTGAAATGTATGGTCTTTAGGTCTCCTTCAGTTCCTAATCACTGGATCCTCAGATGCAGTCAGGCAGCATTTTTCTCTCCAATCACATTACAATTTGTATGTGAACTCAGTAACTCTTTCTAAACTTGTTTAATATTTCTAGTGCAGTTGTCAGCCAGCTTATGAAATGTTTACCTTTACAGTGGATTTCATATTCCTCTCGCTGAGTTTCTTCTTTGGAAATTAAAGCTATCCATGATCTTGTGCAAAGATATTGCCAGTGCTGCTGACCAGAAGGAGCACGGCGTTTCCTGAGGCCACTTTATAATTGCATTTTGGAATACAAATGAGTTTATTCTCCGAAGAGGATATTTCATTTGAATTCTTCCCAATTTAATTTCTTTTAAAAACTCCATCATTCTGTGTTCCTGCAGTCTATCCACAAATTAAATAGGATTTTGTGACTGTGCAAAGCAGCTCCTGTGTGGGATTCTGACACCTGATTTTGTCCCTGGTTTATAGCCTGCTCTCTGTGAGGATGAAGGATAGATAAAGCAAAGTGGGCACAACCCAAAGCCTGTGTGACGTGCATCCCTCTGCAGTGATACTGAAATTGCAAATCCAGAGTCCCTGACTTGCACAGCTGTGAGTCAAATCAAAACAAAATAGGTGGCAAATTGCAAGTGAATACTCTCTCAGACCACCCAGAGGCTCTGTGATGGAGTAATGCTGAAGTAATGCTGTCAGGTGGTGGCAATTGCTATTAGAGCTGCCCCACTGTGGGGATTTGGGTCAAAAGTCTCTGGAAATGCCAGAATGTTCCCTATTTCATATTACTGTGTTCTGATTCTGAGAGCTGTGCGTGCTAAACCCCCCAGCAATTCGGAAGGGAGACTTCTATAACTCCATAGATGTCCTGCTAGAAAAAATGTTGCCACAAATAACAGGTGATTCTGTCCTTCTTGTTTTCATTCTTTCCCTCTAGCTTATCGTGGCATTTCCCCCCATTTAACTACTAAAACACACACTTTTGCACTAGGCAAGAGCTCCTGAGATCCTTTGGTCTGTCTCCCTGCACTGTGGTGTCCCAGCCAACCCCAGCTGGCCCCCATAAATATCCAAAGAGGGATTTTCTACTTTGTGCTCACATTACCTGTGTCAGTCCTTCAGCAGAGTTTTAACACACTGAATTCTTACACTGTCCATTTTTACATGCTTTAAGAATTTCTAATCGTGGTTTTCCAGCCAGCCTAGACATCGATAGCTCATTTTATCTTTCCACACAGTGCCTGCTTTGCCGACCTGCGAACCATTTTTAGAGTTTTTCGCTAAACTCCTTCCAAATTAGTCAACATCTCCCTGCTAATGATGCATTCAGAGTTAACATAAAGGTGAAAAAGCATCACTAAATGAGCTCCTTTCTACATTAGCAGTGACTTAAATGAAAGCAAGTTCAAGTGAAAAAGCTCATTTTAATGGTAGTGGTGTCTGAGCAAAGTCTGCTTAGATGTGGAGCACCAGGCAGATGAATGGCTGCGTGAATTTTAACAGGCCAATATGCTAATGTGGGAATGCCAATAAACAGAACCATTTGGATGAATATTTGATGGATTCAGGAGAACTTCATAAGGATTTAAATTTTATTATAAAGGTCTTGGAAATTAGAGAATGACAGAAATGTGTTTCCTTCCTGCTGCTTAAAGGCAATCGTGGTGGGTTTTTTCCATCCCAAAATGTGAAATTTTTTAAGAGAAGCAACAGTGAGAATGGAGTCTCTATAGCTGTAGATATGTCAGTCATCAGGGAAGGCCTGAAATATTGATTCAGTCTGCAGCAGAAGGGGTATTTGGGGCAGGGGGCTTGAGGTAGAGAAGGAAACTTTCCAGAATATCGGTAGGGAAAGCAATGAGCTGGGATGAACCACAACCACATGCTGTTCCTCTGTGTTCATGGGCTGCATTATGAGTTTTTTGGTGTTACAAGTAAGCAGTAGAATGGACTTGGGTGGAATTGCTCAGCTTATAAAAAAACTGGTTTTACAGAAAAATGTCTTTTAAAGTTAAAACTGAATATTGTTCTGTACATGCCTTGAATGTAGCACAGCACAGAAATAGAAGAAATCAAGTATTAAAAACATCTGCTCATGAAAAACAGAAAAGAGAATGCTAGAAGTTGGAAAGCATTAAATGCCAGCAGCTAGATCCACAAATGGTAAAGCAAATACTTAATCTTTTGCACCTTAATTACATGAGTACTAATTCCATGACAAAGAGTCTCTGGCTGGGGTAAGAAAAACACAAGTAAAGCAACTTAGATTCAACATCAAAAAATGAGAAAACTTCTGATGCTTCCCACAGTTAAGTTAGGTTAAGCTCAAAACATTTATGGAAATTTGTAAGAAAATATAACTCTTAATGAAGAGGAAAAAGGTTCTTGTAAATTTTTAATATGAACTATGCAGACAATTACATTAATAAGATTTAATTATACCATGAAATATTTAGTGTTTCTCTCTATGCTAAATATTATTTTGAACATAGTTCTAGAAAAATTAGAAAGCTTAAGAGATACCAAGAAAGAAAACAAGAACAAGTATTTTAAAAAATTAAGTTTGACAATGTATTAACTGTATAGACCATTGTTTCAGTCTTTACTTAAAACAAGGGAACATTTTGGTCAGCTATTGCATATTAATCTCTTTATAAATATAGATATAAGAAATATTTTGTGTGCTATGTTTAATTAATAGAAAAAAACCAGCTCATATGTTATAGGTCTCATTTAACAAGTATCACAAAATCTACAATTAACATCCAAGTTTTGGCAGAAATGCATAGCTATTTATTAATGTCTGCATTTCCTTTTTATTATGCCAGAACTAACCAGCCGTATATTTACTATCAACCACAACGTGACTGGCTAATTAATCGACTTGCGAAATACTATTTCCTAAATTGTGTGCTGTTGCTATTTTTGTTCTATGGCTCTGTGGTCTAACACCACTTTGTAATTGAGGGAAGCCAAGTTTCCTGCAGGAAGTGCACTCGATCCTGTCCGTCCTCAGCCCTGATTCTGCTTCAGTGTAGGCTGCATCCCTACTGACCCACAGGATGGGCTCCCATTCCCACCCAAATGCTTGTCCTGGTGCCCCACCCCTGGTGTCGGTGCTGGGAGTTCAAACTGTGATTTAAACTTATTGCCAAAAGGAGCAGAATACCCCCAGGACAGCTGTAATTGGATAAGCACGTTGTTATTCCTTAAAACGCACATTTCTAATGCCATGGAAGTCTCCCCTGCAGTACCTCAAGCACTGTACCACTCACCTGTGCCTCAGACCCACCGATTTCACTGAGGTTCATCAAGAATTAAGTGCCAGAACACCATTGAGTGAGGCTTTTCACCCTAAACATGAACAAAATGCTTTATGCATCTAATAAGACCAATATTCAATTTCAAGAAAGGGACTCCAAAGGTTCACCTGACTTCCAGGTGAGCATAGGGCAGGGAGAGCATCCAGGGTGGTGTTCTGGAAACCTGGGCAGGTCGAAAAAACATGCAGGGTAAGTCCTTCCTGGAGCTGCTGCCTTCTCCTAAATGGGAATGAGTGCTGTGGAGGCGGCCCTGAAAATACCAGCATCATTTTTTGTAAATGGTATGTGTGTCTTTACATTTCATAGAGCCATAGAATCACAGAATGGTTTGGGTTAGAAGGGACCTTAAAGATCCCTTTAACTAGGCAAGGGATCTTAACCTTAAGTTGAGGTTAAGGGATCTTAAACTAGTCTTAACTACCCTTAAGCTAGTTCCAACCCCCATGGCATGGGCAAGGACACTGTTTAATGCAGTTAATTCATGTACTGACTCAAATCTATACACATTTTTTAATAAGTATATGTATAACATTTATATTTGCATATGGACACAGAGCTCTCTGCACGTGTACACACGCACAAACCCGTACAGAAGCAAAGCCTCCAACCTCTGCTCTTTCCTCCCCTCCCATTCATGCCAGAAATACAGATTAGCCTTATTTCTGCAGGGCACGACCACAATTTGAGGAAGGAAGAAAGAGAAGAGGAGCCTGTGCTGCTGCTGACACAGAGCGTGGCCCTGGAGGACAATCCCTGCTTCCCGCAGGCACCGCCACGTCCAGGGCACTGTGTGATTTAAGGGATGGGGTTTGGAGCCTGCTCCCTGCACCAACAGCAACTGACATCTGGAACAGGCAAGTGGCACTCTGTATATCCAGCCCCAGCAACTCCTAATGTTTTATTTAATAGTTCATCGCAGGAGGGGGTGCTATGATTAATTTTGAATACAAAATGCACATGCTGCTTCAATATGGTGAGTTCTTTTAAGGATCTGCTCACAGCAGACACCAGTTGTGATTTCCCATCCTACCTGGTCTCACATCACCCTGGGCACCATAACTTCTTCTAAACTCTAGTCCTTGGTGGGTGGCGTCTCTACCCATGGCAGGGGGTTGGACCAGATGATTTTTAAGGTCCCTTCCAACCCAAACCATTCCATGACTCTATGACATCATTCTATTCTGCTTTACCTTCTGCCCTTCTCCACCACTTTCTCTTGTTTTTCACTTTTAATTCTCTCATTTTTATCTCTTTTCCCTTTTGCCTACAACCCCTCGTTAGCTTTAACACACTATTTCGCTCTGCCTACTCTGACAGGGAGCAGCTTGGATTTGTTTGTTCTCCATTTTATTTGGAAGCCCATAAAGGAGGCAGAGGAGCTGGTGGCCCCACGAGCACAGAGGCAGCACAAGGGCTGGCACGTGGGAAGCCACCTGCCCCCTGTGCCACATGGTGCAAGGGCAAGAAAAAGCAGAGTTACAGATGGGGAACAAGTAGCTCGGGGAGAGAGGCTGCAGGGAAGATGAGGAGCCAACAGCCTGGGCTCAGAGGAGGTGAGCGAACGAACCAGCCCAGAGATGAGAGAGGAGTGCACAGTTTGCTGCAGCTCAGAAAGAGAATTAACTAAAGCAAATCCCACAAGCCAGCACAGACCTGCGAGTGTGGCAGGGGAGCCAGGAAGAGAAAACCTTTTTTTGCTGTTGTTCTGTCACTGCTCAGCTCATTCCTTTGAAGATTTCTGTTTGTTTGTTTTAGATGGCAAATACTAGGCAAAAGTAAGCTGAAAAAATATTTTGTGGGTCTTTCTTATGTCTTTTTTTTTTTTCTTAAATTTAAAACGCTCTATTCCTTCTTGAGATCTCAAAACCAGGAGGAGGCAAGTGCAGACCACCTCTGACTGGGCTGCTTTGGGGTCCCATCACATCTGCCCTGGGAGACACAGACAGATGGACAGGGTTGGCTCCCTGCATAGTGCATCAGGCAATGCAATTCAATTTTTTCAGGTCAGAAAATAATTTTTTAGATTTGTATTTGGTGGGTTTTTGTTGGAGTTTTTTTATGCCTGTAAGGGTTAGGAATAGAAATCTCTCAAACTTTCCCATGTTTAGGCACCTGCTGAGGCCCTGTGTCACACCTTGTATTTAGTGAAGGATAGGATTTAGCTATAAATCAATCCTATTTCCACTCTTCCAAGCAGGAAACTGGGCACAATAGACCTCACCTTTTCTTTGTAACGTGTAGGACAGTCATCCATGCACCTCTCCTCACCGGCATGCAGGAAGGTTGCCCACTCTGGACCAGCAGCCTGTGGGCAGAAAAAGAGGTCACTTGCTGTTATCACAGCATCAGGCTTTGCAACAAATATCACAATATTCAGCACCCCCAGATACTGAATTTTCTCACCTCCGGCACACTGCCATGTACATGGGCAGGGGGAGGGAGAGAGAAGCCTCTGCATTGGGCTAATCATAGAGAGCACTAGGTTAAAATTTACATTTTCACAATATATTGATTTCAAAATAAATATCAATTTACCTTGCCACCTTACAAGCTTTTTCTAGGACACTAATTCATTACATAAATAAATCAATTAAGCCTATATCTTTGTTAACTTTGCTGTTCCTTAAAGGAATTTTCACAGCAGTCAGCATTCCTAACACTTTGGGAAATTATTCTCGATTCAAATAGATCTCATCCTTAAAATGGGCTCTCTCAGTGCCTGGATAGCCCTTTTAGACCTCAGCATCCAAGTGCAGCCTCTAATTACCAATACAAACGCCTGTGGTGTTATTTATGTCACACTCTATCTTTACAAACCATCCCTGCATCCCTGCTGCCCCTCCACCTCAGCCAGAGAAGGTAATCCCAGAGATACACCTCAGCCACCTCTTCTCTGGACACTCTTTGTCTTAATCCAAATTTTTTCATGTGTAAAAAAAAATAACCAGAGTAAAGACACAGCAAGGAAAAGCAAAGAGAAAACACCCCAAGGAGCCTGCTGGCAGCTTGGAGTGTGTCCACCCAGAAGGCCACGACAGTCTGTGCTTCTGCTGGCTTTTAACAGCAGTGGGATAATTTTTGTCATCAATAAAAGCACTTGTAGCCACCTCATGGCAGCAAAGATAATAAAGGCAAGGCAATCCCGTGCTCCAGGCAGTGCAAAGAGCTGAGATGCCTCCCACACCTCACAGACCTGTGCCAAGGAGTCTTGAAAGTGGTGGGAGGCTCTGTGGGTAAGGGGCAGCTTTGGTGGGCTCACGGTCTGAACCACATTTTACTCTCTGAAAGAACACAAAATAAAAGTCAGTCAAGTGCAAGGAGAAGAGTTAAAACCAGGACAATTTTGCAGCTTGCAGCAGAGAAATGAAAATAAGGTTTGGCTAGAGCTCAGTTTTAAGTCAGAAGCACACCCAGCTCTGGTGACAGCATTTAGCTGTGATCCCTTCAGTGACAGAGAAAAACATCCAAAATGGATGATTTCCTTGGGTCTGAGGTGGGTCTTTGTCCTGGCTGCACACCCACAGCCGGGGCTGGGTAACACCCCCAGCCTTATCCTGAGCCAGGGCTCTGACAAAGACCAATTTGACAAAGCAAGGGAAGGTTTATCACCACAGATCTGACCACCAGTCCTATGAAAACTTTCCATTTTAGTTTGGTCATTAAGATGGATTCCCTCTGCGACTCGTGCCCTACACCAGCCTAAAGATAAGCTCATGCTTTTCCTTCACCCACAGCATTTCTGGTCTTTGTTTATGCTTTTCAATAGCACAAAATAGTTTGATGCACACACATATGTATATGCAAAACGGCATTTTCACACACAAAAATCAAAGCTCATGTGTTTACACACACACACAAAATAGTTGAGAAGCCAGAGATAAGACATGCTGGTTGAATTTAAAATTATTTCTGCCATAACAAAAAAAAAATCCCTTTTCTGGGGACAGATTCTCAGATCAATCTGCACAGCTCCTCTGAAGTGAACTGACCCATGACTTTATGTACTCCAGCTACAGAGTTTGTCCATATCAGATAGATCCTGATGGACATGAAGTCAGCCATCAAATCCCATGTATTTTCAGCAGGGAAGGATTGATTCCATTGTATAAACATAGCTGAATTGCTGAAAAGATGAAGGAAGAAAAAGACATCGTAAAGTTCCTGGTTTCCTTAGCAGATGGGAGAAAGAAGGCCAATTATAGTGTAAAGCATCATTTCACCAAGAGAAGTGTGAGTGCTGGAAGAGCTCTGAGCAGAGAAGATTTCGCTTTGCCATGTGTGGTCTCTGGGAAACAAAAGGAAGGGTGTGACTGAAATGAAGACAGACAGAATGCAATATTTTCCTTTGATGTGTAAACAGATTTAATGCAACAAAAATCAATGAGGAAACTCTCCAAAGGAGAGTGTTTTAATGTGTTATCATATTTCACATAGATTTCATAAAAATTCAATTTCAATTATAGCACAGTTTACAAACAGAGGAAAGCGCTGTGCCTCCCTGGAAAACATATGGCCATCAAAACTTCAAACAAAATACTGCCAAAGTCACTCGTAAAAAATAAATAGCCATAAGCCAGTGTGTTATTGTCCTTTTAATGTCTGTTGAATGCCTATAACTCTTCCCGTGTCCGCCTCGCCTGTCAGCTCCCTGACACTCCGGTCTCCCATTCACACACCTCCCCTTGACGAGCTCTCGGAGCAGGAGCTGCACTGTGAGCAGGGCTTGATTATTCTGGGTGTTATCTTACATCTCCAGCTGGGCTGCTGCAGAAAAGGGACCAAACAAATAACCACAAGCAGCCCCAGTGTAGCGGTGGAGCGGCAGCAGCGAGAGGCTGAGCCCAGTCATGGGCCAGTGCTGCTGTGGCTGCTGCAAGAAGAGAAACGGGCTCTATTCCAGACAGCAGCAGCAGCTTCCGGAGAGCTCCTGGCTCCAGTCACCAGCTCCTGCTTTGCCAAATTAAAAACCCGCTTGGTTTGCCCAAGCTGGACAACAAGACTCGGTGTGGGGCACCTGATCTCCGGCTTTGCTGAAGGTGTCAGGAGGGGCCAGGCTCTGGTCCTGTGCAGGATCAAAAAGGGTGCTGTGCATACAAGTGGGGAGCTACTTTTGCACTTTTCTCAAGGGATTGGGATAGGAATGAGAGTAAAAGTCCCGGCTGGAAGGCAGAGGTGGCTTTGAAACACCATGCACTTGGCAGATGTGCAGCTTTGGCATCAGCACAGCCTGTACCCCAGTGCCCACTGCCAGGGTGAATTTGTGTGACAAGCCCCTTTTCCTGCAACCTGGACACAGGTACAATTTTATGGAAAACCAGCGATGCTTTTTCCCCACCTTTAGCTACAAGAAGGATCTCTATGTCTCTCTGCACTTTCTAGCTGATGGAGACATGAGCCTCTTCCATTAACAACAAAACTGTGCCATTTTTTCCAGTATTTTGTTCTTTAAGGGCTTCCTGCAGATGGAGACCAGCACGTGCAAGTGAAGGGATTCCTGGCGGGGGAGGAGAAGGTGCCCCATCCCTCTCTGAGGTTTTGTCCTTTCACAGCACCCACAGAGGGTGAAAGCGAGGGCAGGGGGAAGGGAACTTCTCTTGAGACAGAGCTGAGGGAAAACAGGGCAAAAGCAACATTCAAGGAAGAGCCAATCTCCAGGGAAGCCCTCCCTAGCCTCCTCACATCCCAGTTTAATTTCGAAATACAGCAGGGAGCTACTGATTTTAGGGGTTTTACTTGGGCTGGAGGGAGGTGAATAAGGAGCAAGCGCCAGGAACGAGGCAGAAGAAATGAAAACCAGAAATATATATCAGAAGGAGGACATTATTGATGGCATTAGTGAAGTGTAAGTGTGGGGGAAGCAAACATGATGTATGCTGGCCAGGGAGGACGAGCTCACAAACCCAATGTATTTTAGCTGTGAGAGAGAGAGAGGACAGGGCTCAGAGCTGAGCTTTTCTCAGGGCACTCCTGTGCAGCACAGACTGGGGCATGTGATGGCAGCAGCGGGGCTGGCTGCACCTCCACGAGCTGTTACACCTGGTACCTGCAAATTCTGCTCTGCTTTCATTGGAGCACAGGAGAGAAATCCTACATAAATATAAAGGAGAAGAAAATTCCTTTCTCCTTTGTTAATAGTAGCCTGCACCTAGGCTAGAGAATATTTTTCCAGAAAGGATATAAAATGTATCATCCCTACCCTCCCACTGGCATTAATGTGTTGTCTCAAAATACACCCAATCTCGACTTTAGGATGTGTGGCCCTTGGAGTAAGGCCAAATATCCACATATCTGCCGTTAGGATTTTACAGGAAACCATTTAGTGGCAAGGTTTTCCCACAAGCAGTTCATCTCCTCACTAAATGAGCCATTTTGACAGCTTCTGGACCATCTTTCGTCTGAGAGCTCTTTGGGGCAGTTTGGTATTAAGGCTCCTGAGCATAAATAGTCGACAGCTTGGTGGATTTGGTCACTTCTAGAATAATAAGGACAAAAAAGAAAGACTGATTTTTCTTTTTGTTTGTTTGTTTTTCCTATTACAAGCGATAGTATCTAAGTTCACAGTGGGTATCATAGGCATATTAAAATAGAGCATTCTCCAATGGCCTGAGAAAATAGCAACAATTAAATGTTAAATATAAATGCATGACCCTTTCAAGGTAGTTCGAGCCAGCTTAATCAATAAATAGCATTATAGAGAAAGATGAGTCTCACAGCATCTCCCAAAAGGAACTGAAAATGATGGGAAAACTTCAGGCACAATCACAACAGCAATAGCATCAGGGTGCATAGGAGTGCACATTTCTGCACACTAAATATTCTCCTTACAACCTTCCATCTGGGTCTCTCCTGTGGGGGTAAATTTATTCTGATAATGTCCAATCCCCAATTTAGAGCTCTGTAATGTCGAGGCAGCCCGAAGCACGAATTCACACTGAGACAAAAGCCCTGGAGAACACTCACAGGTGTGTGCCTCGACTCAGCCTCACCAATGAACACGAAAGCCCAGAATCTGTAGCAGTTTTGGGTCAGACATAAAGTACTTTTTTTTTTTTTAAAAAAAATTTCTTTTTTTATCCATTTTGGTTTCCTCCTGCCCTGGTAGCTGGGTGCCCTTCCTGAGGGTGGGCAGTGTGGTGGGGTGGGATGCTCTGGTGAGAGAGGCTTGGGTCTGTGTGCTAAAGAAGATAGCACATATTTGGAAGAGATCTAAAGAAAAGCCTCAGGTTGGTACCTAAATTCTCTTAAATATTTAACTAATGGCCATGAAGAGAAAAGTGGCCACCTTGCTTAACCTATAAAGAGCTGGGCTGTGTCAGCTGTCAAACAACAGTGTCTAAAATGCCAAGAAGAAGGGGAAAATAAAGAAACACAAACACAGGGGTAATGAAGACAAAAGCACCTCTGTCAGTGGATAAGGCAGTAGCTTTGGCCTGCCTGGAAGGTGGGACTGGAGCTTTCCAGGGATCATGATGTGGGTTTGGAGGGTGGTGGTGTTTAGGGCTTCTCAGAGACCAAGCATTGCTGTCCCCAGGACAAGGCTGGAGGGGAGGGAAGAAGCTCAGATATGTCACCTCCACATTTCTAGCTGCCTCTGGCTAAAGCAACAAGAAATATATCCCTTTGCCTTCCAAAAACTCTCCAAGGATCCACAACAGTAAAATTAGAAAGCTCTAACCTAACATTTATAAAGAAGAATATAAAAGAGGAATAAAAAATATATTGCGCTGGTGGGTAAGCAGTTGGTTAAATCAGGCTGGAAAGGCAGGGAAATGACATCCCATGTGATGAAGTGCAGCCAGGAGGACACGCCGGTGGGAGGGAGGAGTGTGGAGCCCCAAAGTGGCAGTGAGGGAACACAGGCTGCTTGCCTGGGGTGCTGCAGCCACCTGCAGGCTTGGGCAATGCAGCCGAACCTTGGGCATGCACAAAGGAGAAAGTGGTTATGCATAAGAACATGGTTATGAATCTCCAGGCAGGGCAAGGTGGAAAAAGTGGCAAGACCAAAACAGTTTTGGATAAATTTTCAACCTCTCAGTTGCACTCAGGGCTGACACTGCTCTGGGAATCACTGCTGGAGCTCCCCAGCACGAGGTGACTCTCAGAGTGCTGCAGTAACCCCAGCAGAGGGTCGAGTTGGTGAAGATCAGCCCTGGGAGTGCTCTCCAGGAGAGAAGCAAACAAATTTGGGCCACAAAACACCTTGGGCCAGCTTCCCCACTCTGGCCAAGGAGCTGGGAGAAGTCGCAGTGCAGGAAAGTTGTGCAGGACTTTAATGAGGCTGCCTGTGGGCAACTGTGAAACGAATAAAAGACAGCTGATGGAAACTAATCACTGCCTAAAAGAGTTCAGTACAGATGTGTTTAAGACACAGTTATGAAAGACAGGATTGAACATCTCTTCCAATAAAAGCTGTGTCGAATGACAGCCAAGGCCGATGCAGTTAATTAAAGCACAGTGTTGAGACACTCATGTATAGAAAGCAATAAACAGCTTTTGCAGTTGATTAAACAGTGAAGACTGGGGGTTTTAAATTGGCACAGGAGATATTTGCTGTAAGCACACCTCAGAGTCACAGGTATTATTGCTCCAAAAAGGACGGTTTGCTCGGCTTACCTTCCCCAGAGCAGGAGCAGCAAGTGCATGGGCACAGGCAGATGAATTCTCTTCTCATCAAAGGTGGCTGTGGTCATGAGGGAGGTTGGGGAGAGTCTGCTGTGTGGAGCAGAGATGAGCTGAGCCTCCAGAAGTGAGTAAAATGCTTTATAACAGGCACCCATTTTGTTGCAGTTTATCTTTTCCATTTCACGAATGGCCCTGTTGGGTTTTAGACATACGAAAGCTGTTCCAGAGCTGAAAATTACTCTGACTGTGAGAGCACCTGGCTTCCGTAGCTTGCAGCTTGCAGCCGTCCCTGCCAGCAGCAGCCAGACATGCTGTGTGACACTCAGGATACACACACACACACCAGCAAAGTGCCTCACCCCAACTTATTTTTATAGACAAAGGAGGAACAATAGCAAAGCCAGAGGCACATTATATGAGTTTCACAATGACCTGCCATCAAAACCAGCATCCTGCAGCCTTTCTTCCTGAGCAGAGAGTTTTATAGAACAACTTACCAGAGCTAAAGTTGGGAGTGGGTGAATATTTTGCTTTCCACCTCACTGGTTCATTAAGCACAATTAACACTCTATGAGAGAATGCCACTGGCTGTGCCTTCCCACTGCTCTACCCTCTGCTATGCCACACCCACCAGCAGCCCAGAATTTGTGAGCACAGTTCATATTGGTCATTGAGAGTCCCACACTCGCAGAATATTTGCATGAATCTGGGCATACACAGCCCAGAGGGAAAAGGTGGTGAGGCAAAATATTTGTTGTGAAATTCGCTTCTCTGTTAAGTGGCAACACCATGTTACCCAACTGCACCTATGTGATGAACAGTGTGGGGAATTAAATTAGAGGGATTCTACTAAAAATATTAGCTGAGAACTGTAAATAGTATAATTAATATAATAAAATAATATAGTGCAATGTAATGCAATGGAAGGTGCATACAGGTGGCAGAGGGTTGACAACAAAGACAAAAGAAGATTACAAGGGGCTAACTGACAATGCCAATTATCCCTCAAGAATGGATAACATATATAAAACATTGTTATTTGTATAGGATCCTGAATGCTGAAGGAAGATAAAACCATCTACTTAAGCCAGGAGGAGCAATGGGACAGGATGGGTTCCAAGGAAGGGGCACAGATCAATGACCCTGTGCTGCTTTCAGCCCAGGTTCTCGGGCTCAGGAACCAAGCAGGGCTCCCTGTCCATTCTGTACTGAACTTTAAAGTGCAGAGAAAAACAGCAACTCAAAATGAGTTTCAGTAGTGAAGCTGTACTTTACTTTTCATAACAATGGATTTTTTAAAAGGTATGTCAAAGAGAATTGAATTTGGGCCCATGAATACAGCAGTAAGTGATGTAACTCAAGTTAATTACATTCTCTCTGTCTCCCAAGAACTGGATTCTTCCTTCTTCCAGCAGATATACTCTATATATTGTAGTCTTGGTTAAAATCTAAGTGTTCACTTTAGATCAGCATGCTTTCCTAGTGAAATATTCTGAATACACTTTGAATTTATAAAATACTGGCAGGAGCAAAAACTATTGAAAATGAAGATGGGAAAGTAGAGACCACATGAAACAGTTTGTAACTCTTTTCTGTGAAATCTTGGTGTGTGTGCAGGAGTGCCCCTGTCCAAGCCCAGCCTGTGCTCCAGGGGGTGGGGCATTGCCAGCCCCTGCCCTTTGGCCAATCCTTTTTATGGGACTGCACAAAAAGCTCCATCAAAGCACGAAAGAGGAAAGAGCCCATGGGCCCAGGAAATCCTCAAACTGTTACTTGCAGCATTAAACCATGGAAATTGTTACGGTGCGCATTGGGAAAACAAGGTTTTCTCCAGGCTTTGAGGAGAAGATGGTGCTGCTCTGACAGAGTGATGGTTCTTATTTCTTTTTGGCCTTTGGCCCGTGACTATCATTTCACATCCAGATGCCCATCAGCAGTGTCCAAACAATGTTCATTGCAGTGACATTATTGTTATTGTTGTTGAAAAATGAAAGTAAACAAGGGGCCTGTATCCATAGGGCAACAGGGTTTTACGAGCACTTTAAAATACACGATTTTTCAAATTTTTCACTTGAGTACTCTCAATAGAATGGTGTGTGTTCTTACATGGATTTCAGCCTGCAGATTTATGCTCTAGTGTGAACTACATTGCTACCTTCAGCAGTAAACTTGGTTCAGGAAAAAAAAAACAAACTCATATGCCCTGACTGCACAGTGAACCTAAAAAAAAAAAATCCTGTCATTAAGGAGCAGGTTTGCTACACAGAATTTTGAGCAGCCTTTAATTTCCACTGTACATTCACACACACACTGGATGAACTGCAAGCTCACACAGCAAACATCCATAGAAGGGATTTTAAATCCTGGAGCATAAAGAAACTGATTTAATCAGCTTAAAGCATGTTGATAAAATAGTTAAGTAGATTAGATTAAAATTCTACACTTGCAATGCTTCATGAGTAAAGCTGTTTAGTCCCTGTGAGTGGCATTTTTCTATGCCATCACCTAAGGAAAGCAATGGACACTGAATACATGTCACTTATATCACAATAAATGCTCTGTTCCTGCCAAACTTGGGATTCAGAGCACTCATAAAGAGCAGGTTATGTAAATATCCATTTCCTATTAGAAGTTTAATTATGTGAGACCAGGCTATGAAAATCTGAAATTCTCTTCCTGCCTGTGTACCTGGACTTTAGAAGCCATCCACGTGTTTCTGTAGCACAATAGCCTCAAATATTCTGAAATTCCTAAAAATTGCTAAAAACCAGTGTCACCATGTCTCACACCAACACAAGAAGTACATGCAAAAGTGACTTTGATATTCAAATAGGAAGCTAAGCAGCACCATGAGCAGAATCAAGTAAAGCAGATCCATCTCTGTGGTGATTGCTGCCAAGTTCCCCCCAGCTTAGCAAGCAGAACAGGTATCGAGAACTCTTAAAAGCAATCAAAACTGAAATTATAGGGGGCAAAAAAAAGTAGGATAATGGAGCACTTTGCTTTGCAAGGCTGCTCTAGGTTAGGTCAGGCAGAGTTTTCAATGGATACAAAAAATTTCTATGCAGTGACAGCAATGAAAACTGAAGTAGGAGATGCCCTTATTATCATAAATGTCCATTTCCCTTTGTGTCCTTTAGAAATATAACTTTTCATGAACCTCGCTACTTTATAAGGTTATCATGAGCCCTGAGGGAAGCGAGCCAGTGCAGCCAGGCCAGCTGAGATGTCCATCCTCCGGAGCTCCTGAGTGTGCTGCCCAGAGCAGGTCAGCTCAAAGCGCAGCTGAGAGAGAATTCAAGAGGAGAAATGTCAGAATTTCAGTTCCTTGGAGCCAGAGAGCCTGGTGGCAAGGGTGAAGAGTGAGAGGAAGGAGCTAGAGTTCGAGGTAGGGGCTGCTGAAACCAGCTGGAGAGAAAATGGGTGCGATCATTGCAATTACACAGAACAGACCCAACGCCTTTTGCAACTACAGCCTTTACACGGAAGCATTTTTCTGCCCTTTATGAAGGAAACCTGGGGTCAGGGCCTTCCTGGGATTGCTCTCTGGTGTTCACTTCTATTGCCTTTTCTTTCTGTTTCCTGAAATCCTTTTTTTAGCAGCTAATAATGCTGAAGGGGGAGATAAGAGGAATGCCAAACAATAAAAAATCCCACCTCGCTAGAGGACCTGGGAACATGACAAGACACCATCTATTTGAAATGTCGTGCTGGAGAAAGTCTCTTCTTCATCCTACCAGCATGGCCTTTCCTTCAATCCAACAAAGCTCAGAGGTTTCTCCAGCAGAAATGATTCAGAATGTTTTGTGGGCACAAGTCTTGCTCTTATAATGAAATTAGATACATTGGCTACATTATCATCGAATCATAGAACATCCAGGGTTCAAAGTAACCCACAGGGATCCAGTCCAACTTCTTGGATACATTCAGTACTGTCTGCATGACTCTCTGATGCCCAGAGTTTTGCAGAGGTATGGCTACAGCCTTGTTTGTTTGGAGTTTTCCTCTGCTGAAATATGAAGATGTGTGCTCACGGTGCCAATCCCGTTTGAGGGTTAGTTCCTTGCAGATCATGCCTGGCATCAGCAAGGAATCAATGCATGTCTTCACTTACAGAGCAAGATTTAAGATTTACAAGCAGTGAAGTGACAATTCAGAGCTCTGTGTTCACTTGGACTGCAGTAGAAAGGAGACAGAAAGAGCCTCCATGAATCCCTCCCTCCTCAGATATCAGGGACAGGCCATGAGGGGCAGTGAAAGAGGACAGGACAGCTGTGGCCTTTGTGCTGCCCACAGTCTGCTTGGACATGACATTCCAGCAGGACCCTCCGTGCTCATGAGGTGTAGAGTGGGACCAAGACGTGCCCACCACAACGGGGTCATCTCTGCTTCATTTTAACTCTACACTTTCTTAAGGGCTGTATAAAGTAGGACAGTTTGTCCATGATGGATGGGATGAGCAGCTTTAAACTTCACCAGTGGAAAATGAGACATATGCATGATTAAAAAAAAAAAAAAAAAAAAGGACAGCAAATGCTGAAATTGGCTGTTTAAGGACATTGCTGTTATTCTTCAGAAATTCTGGACAAATGCCTGTGGAGGCTGGCTGAGCTATAGCTGATGCTGTTAGGGAAACGTGGAGAGGGCAAGAAGACCCCCAAGGTACTGTCAAGCCCTGTGATTCTGTATTTGTTATTCTTCATTAAGTAGTTCCCTCCCTCGGTGCTGTCCACAGGGTTTCTGTCATCTGTAATGAGTATGATTCCATTTTTCTGTCATTCAGCTCTTCCAAAACACCACAAGTTTTTAAACTGCAATTTGAACTCTAAAATTGCAGGAGGTATAAATAAAAGGAACAGCTCTGTACAAAGAATTCTATTTCATATTATCTGTACCCATGGAAATCCAGTTAATTTCCCTGACTTTTTTCAACCTGCCAGAGAGTAGGAAGTAAAAAACCCTATGAAAACATGAAAGAAATAGAATTGCATTTGAGTACTTTGGAATAGGAATAAGGAAGGATTGAAAACAATTTAAGAAATAAGAGGCTTCCAGTAACTGAGCCCTACTTTGGATACACATAGTATCTATAGAGATAGATACTCTCTGAAATAGCTGAAAACATGAAGTAAAAGGATCCCATCTGATATATATGGTGTTTTACTGGCTGGACTATTTTTCCATAAATTCCTGTGCAGAGTTATTATCCTGGACTTTGAGATCCCTCAAAGCTCCCTCAGCCAGCTAAGGGAAAATTGAAACAGAATTATTTCTTCATAATATCCACATTTAAAATACATCACGTAGCTGCAAATGAACACCCCTCCCCCCCCCGATAGTAAGTCTCATTTTTTAATTTTTTTTTAATTTTAGGTAACTTACAAGTAGCTTTCCATGGACCTCTTGGAGTCTCCATCCTTTTGCTGCACTCCTCTGTAGCAGCACCTCTGGAGACAGTTCCCTCTCACAGCACTTGTTTGTGGAGCCAAGCAGATTTTGTGAGTTCCCCAAAGGCTCTTCCCAGATCTAATCTTTCTCTCTTGCCATTGTAAGACTGGCTAGGTGTTTTTCTTAATCAAGAAGGGCCTCGTTTCCCTTCTTCTGAGACACAACTGTTGCTTTATCAGGTCAAGAAACATCTCCTCTCCTGATGGACTAATTAACCTCTCCTTGTCCCAGTGAAGGGCAACGCTTCCTATCCCCTCCTCTTCAGACAGTCACCGAGCTCCTCTCAGGATGAAGTGTCCTTTTCAATGAACTTTCACATTTTACATCAAGCTGTACAAATAAACACACTTGACCCAGCGTGGCAATGGAGTTTCAATGTTCACGGGTTATTGCCTGTTTCTGGCTGACATGGAAGCAATTAACCCCCCTGAGGTGACCTCGGGGTGACTGACCTCACCATTTTTCTCTTTGGTGGACTGTAACAATTGTTCCGATAATAATGATGCCGACAAAAATAGGATGTGATCCAGTGTTATGTGACAAGATCCAGGTTGTCATACTGTGTTTATGGAATATGGCTATTTAAACAGACAATATGATTGCTGCTTTTCAATTACATTTTCATTATGATAAATGATTTGCTGTTTCATTTACTGCCAATGTGCTTGTTAACCTAAATTATTTTATTCCTTCATTAAAATATTGATTTAAAAAAAAAATCTTTATAAAAGTCTAAAAGAAAATTCTTTGAGTTATTTTCAAATATTGAAATGTTATTTACATTTTAAGACACTTATAGCAGTAGACATAAATTGTAATGGATATATGAACTTTTTAGTATGAAAAAGAGGCTTGCCCTGCTGATCACCGACCCTTAAAAATAATTTCATAGTTTCCTTCAATTTCGATATTCCTTAAAGAAGGATACTGTTGTCCAGTCAGATGTGCTTAATTAGGACTTTTTCAGTGACAAGAGATGCTGTTCAGTCCTTTAAGACTTACTAATTTTATAACAAAATGCATGAGAGCAGTCATGTAGCTTGCCAGATGTTCTTAAAACTGGCTAGATAATATTTTGGTCAGGATTACGGACAACTGCAACTGTCTAGGATGACTCAGTCTGGGAAATAACCAGCTAAGAGTTTTGTTGGTCTAAAGAAGTGGGGCCAAACCCAGTGGTGGTGGTGGTCCTTCACCCCATGAGTCCTTCGGTGGGACACAGCAATGTGCAATCCCTATTTCCCTCAGTCCTTCCGTGCCTGACATTGCTTTCCAACTGCTGCCGCTGTAGCCGGGGATTACTCGCAGCTCTTCCACTTGCGGTGTCCCCGCGCCCTTGCATATTTAATCATAATTGGAAGTCAAGTGACTTTTACGAGACATGAATGTTAATTACCTTTCAAATTGCTGGAGAGGGTACTTTGTCTGGAGTTCCTCTGATTGTGGTAATTAATTAGTTGTGCGAGGTCAGCCTCCTGTCTTGCACAGTTCATTGAACAGCGTCTTTTCAAATATTTATAAAGATGTTTTAGTACCTATCACTGAAAGCTACATTAATGTTTTAATTTAAGCAGAAAAAAGCACAAATTAATCCTGTCAGACAACTGTGGTAGTATATATATATAATAGCAATCCCAAATTAGGCATTATGTTTTATTTTATTTATGTTCATTAAAAATAGGGGAGAAATATATCTAATTCTGTAATGTAGGAAACAAACTAGAATAAATGAACTAAAGCTGAAACTGCAGAAAAATTTACATTAAAATACTGTTCAGGGCAACGAACTACTAGGATTTCAGGAATTTCAAGATGATTAAAATAGCTGAATGTATGCAAAAAATCATCACAGATCTTCCACAAAGGCTTAACATCTTCTGAGAAGTGTCAGATAAGACACATTAGAGCAGAACAAGGTCTGAACCCAATCACGCACACGCAGACAAACCCCAAAGAAAGTCATTCTCTTTTTTTGATAGACCAATTTTCAAACTGCCTATTGAGCTGCAAAGCCCTACGGGAAGATGGGTTTTGTCTGCACCGCCATAGCTCACCACAGCCAGTGGGAAGGATGCCAAAAGTCCATGGGATCTCCAGCCTGGAGGAGCAGGGACTGCACACCAGCCTTGGGGAGCTCACACACGCCTTTTACTGCACTGTGACTCTGCTTCTGCTGTACAAAGCACCCTGGTACAGTCTTACTACATTAAAGAATTTCAAATGATTGCCAAGGAGCTGTAACTGGAATATTGTGACTCCTGAAGTAAGGGGAGACACGCAGCATTGCTAGTCCAACAAAGCTGATCTCTGGAGGATGCACTGGACAGCTTAAATTGACACATTTTTACTCCCCAGGGCACTCCTCCTGCTCTGAAAAGCAGCAGATAAGTCCAGACTTTCTGAGTTGAACATTTACAAGCGTACACACAAGTGCAGGATATGCACACGTGACACTTTTGTGTGAGGTAGGAGGAGAAGAGAGATGTCCAGAACTACAGACATACCTGGAGAAGGGCAAACTTAACCTTAGTTAAAACCAGACCACTCATCCCATCTGGTTTTATTCTTCCTGAAGGACATCTCTCCTGATGTACAAGACATGGCAGACCCCCTCCTAGTATGTGGGAATATTACTTGAACTTCCTTTTCCTTTAAAAAAAAAAAAAAAATTCCTTTTTAAAAAGAAAATTGGTTATGGACCTCTTAACACCTCAACGTAACAGCATAACTATAGCTGCTCTAGGTACATTTCTGCAATCACTTCCCGATTTACCGAGAAGTCAATGTCATACATTTCACCAAGTGTGCAGAATTTCTGTTGGCCAGCTCTGGGGATACCTGGCCACACTCTCTGAATGCGTGAAGAAAGGGCAGTGTGTGATGGCCACAGCACACCCTGAGGGCTGAGGTGGAAGGCAAAAAGTTCCATTTGATGCTCCCTGCCACATTTTTCCTTCAGGTGTCACTGCTCTCACACCCAGCAACCTCGTGCTCTTGAGAGCTTCATTCCTGTTTTTCTGTTAGACCAGGACTCCACACCTGGGGTACCCTATTAGCTATGTGGGGGATGCCAAAACCTCAGCGTCATCAATGGAATTAAAACTCTGTCCTAACATTGGCTGCTGCTCTTTGGGCAGAGCAAGTCCATGGTGGCTCCTGCCCTGATTTAGGTGTTGGTCTGTCACAGAGCTCGGCGAGCGGCTCACGCACACACAGGGCACCAGATTTAAGCACCATCAGGTGTAAACCCATTTCAAGTGCAAGCCTTCCCAGCCCCTTGAGTTATTCGTGTGCCTGGACACTCACCTGTTGAGCAGGTCATCTCTTCAGCCAGTGTTTTCATGAATCTGCACAGACTTACCTTATTCTGTTTATCAGTAATGAATCATCCAACACCAACTCGTGTGACAGAATGCTGCTCCTGCATTACCACACTACAAACACAGTGAGAAACTGTTGGACTACACAGTTTCCTGAAATCTTCTGAGGTGCCAACTCTTGTAACATTCAAAATAGTTTATTTAAGAAATATTTCAAGAAAAAGTCAGTGACCAGCTTCTATAATCTTTTTTTTTTGTTTTCTCTCCAGGATGAACAGGTACTTTAAATGAGCTTTAGCATTAATCCTAAATTAATATTTCATCTGAGTTTCCATGGAAGTTTCCGACCTTCCTTTCTACTCACCTATGAAAGTAGTATTTTACTCAGTAAAAATAGAGTAACTACAGATGAGTTCTGATACTATACATACTGTGTACATGTACATATCCTGGTATTTCAAAGTTATTTCCTTTTGCCAAAAGATGGATCATTAGTAGGCTTAGTAGCAGTAGTGGAGGTCAGCAGTATCATTATCTTCTTTCCAGGGAAAGCTCATTGAACATCCTTTGAAGCCAGCAGACAGTTCCCTCTATACAAGTTCGACTTTGAACATCACTGTCAGAGGTCATGAGAGGCACAACACGCACCAAGTGATGTGCAGCTGGCACAGGGAAGCAAAAAGATTGCTTCTGCTTTTTCCCTCCTTTTTGTCACCTTAAAATATGGGCACTAAATGAGAAACCCTTACTTCCATGAGATCTGTATTTCATGTGTGGAGATAGTAAGCGATAAATTAGTCCTGATAAATTAGTGACCTAGGATGATAAATTATCCTTCCCTCCATCAGCCATCCTTCTGTCCATCTAAGACTTAAAAATTCCAAATGCTTCAACACTTTTGAAGAGATGCTCAGGGCTGGACAGACAAGATTCATTGCTGGTCTGCTTGTTCCACATGAAAAATGTCTTTACATTTAAGACCGACAACCCTGAGGACCTTTTATCATCACTGACGTTGCTTCCCTATATCATCTTCTCATCCTCCGAAGAGGGGATGCATGAGAAATACTTGGCTCTATTCTGATACATTAGGCACTTTCACAAATTTTCTAAAATGTCTACACAAAATTCAATTAATGTATGTGACTGCACTGATTCTGATAAAAATAAAACAATTGCTGCTATGTTAGGAGTTTCTCAGCAATCTCACTGCTAGGTAGACTAGGGTAGAATTTTTGAAGGCATTACACTACAGAGCTTTCCTTCTGCAAACACCAAACACCACGACTGTCTTAGAAATGAGAAAGAAACAATTAGAAAATGCACAGCAAAATAAGTATTCTCAAAATAAATATTCATAAATATGCTTCCTAGTGTGTTTATCAACAGGACTGCGTTGATGGTGGCAGTCTCAGTAGTGTGGAGTGACTAATCAGAGCACCAAGTGCGTCACTCCTCTCAATTTGACATTTAGAACTTTTGTTGTCATCACTTAGAGTTTATGCAAACTCTTGTATAGACCAAAATCACAAGGCAGAGACTCCACTGCACTAGTATGTAAATAAACTAGAATAACCTCTGTGGGGAAATAAAAAATCCATTAGGCAGAACTATACAATTTTGTACAAATATTTTTTTTTTTTTCGTGTTTGCATAGAGATTCTCCATTCAGCAAAGAATTTTAGAACGTAGATTGTGATGGAGCACACCATGCTCCCCTTCAAACTTACACGCATTTTCGTTGTCTGTTGAATGAAAATGTGGGTATTCCATAGGCTAAGAGCACAAAGTCAATGAACAATGTTCAGTTAGGGTTAGATTGATCAGAAGTCCCATTTCCCTAAAAAATTTTAATACCTGCTATTTGTGGAACCCACAAACGGCTTCACGTTGCTAAGAAAAACCACTAGCACTGTGGAAGAAAAATATTACCCTGATGAATTCCGTGGAATTGTACAGAACTGGCATTTCCCATCAACGTTCACTGAGTGCTTTCACAGGAAGGCAACCAGGAGAAGCCTTGCAACTACACTCTGAAGAGGCAGATGCTTTAATCAGTGATGCAGCCAATTTTTTTTTACTTCTAATCTTGCGTCAACCTAAAACACACATGAATCTGTGCCACTGGTAACAGCAAAAAGGCTTTGGGAATGTAAAAAGTTAAACATTTTTCTTGCCCCTTGTAAAATTTTATAGAATTTCCTGCTCAAAACACATTTTACTGAACTTATGAGGATGCACACATAAGTAATTGATCAGGTCCTCAACCTTTCACCCTTCAGCTCCTTGTGTGTTCTGCCCACCTACGGAGCCTGGGGATTCTGGGGCTGTTAAAGGACTGTGGGAAGAGTTCCTGTGGAGAACTTTGGTAAACTAAAGAACAAACAAACAGAAATCCATTGTGGATTATTTCACCTATGTGCAATTTAAAGATTATTAAGTATGGCATTGGTAGAGCTCAGTATCTCCATCAAAATTCTGCTTACATACTTACGACCTCATTCTGGTCTAATATCCAATATTTAATGGCTCCACTAACATCGACTCTGTATTTATGAGGAAATAAATTTATTTTTTATAAAGTAATTTACTCTCAAACAAGTGTAAAGTAAAAAAAAAGTCTCACTGAAGGAAAACTGAGACATCAGAATAAGTAAAGTTCCTCAGGCCAATGTAAGAATTCATGATTTCAAACTCATATTACTTCTATACCCACGAGATAAAATTTAGATCTACCCGAGTTTTGAAGATGAGAGATTCTCTGCCAGAAAATGAATGGTAAAGTTTCTGAAATGTCCAACTACTTACACCTCATAACAACTGTAATTGTGAAAAAAAAAAAAAAAATTAAAAAATAAGAAAAAGAAGGCCTAATCCATCTCTGATGATGTCAGCAGAACAAAGGCAGAACCTGTGGAATCGTAGCTGTGTGGTATGAAACTATTTAATACAGTATTTTTATAGAAAAAATAATAGCTTTAAAATTCTATTGACATTAATATACAGCTATACACCTAAGTCATCCAAACACGTGCAGAGCTGCAAAAACATTCAAATAGAATTTGTATAAAAAGCAAAATTTTCATTAAGAAAAGGGATTTAGCCATTTGTACAAAGTACTGTTCTTTCACTTCAATTTGCTCTTTCTTTAGCTTTCATTTTATAAGTTAAATTTAAAAATTAGTCAACACACTGAATTAAGTATGTAGATTTTCATTTAAATAAATCAGTCAACAATTTTTTTATAAAGTATTTAACACTTCATTGTAGAAACATAGGCAAAATGACTATTATAACCAAAATGAAAAATACTGTTCAATTTAAAAAAATGTACTTAAACAAGAACCTGAAAAAGTTTATGATATGCATAACATTGTTCAAGCAAAATTGCACTAGTATTACATAAATCAAGAGTTTTATAAAGGCCCCAATATGGCAAAGTTTAGAAATAGGTAGTATGCATGCACAATAGTACAACAAAAATCTCTTATAAAACAGCAGTTATTTTTGTAATGCTTGTACAAAGGGAATAAAGAGCAACCACAAACATATTTAATCTGTTAGGTTAATATATTATGATAGCTAAAAGTCAGTCATGTCTAGCAGAGGAAGGAAGAGTCCTCCACAGTATATGTGTGAATACGTCTTTTGTGCCTTTAAAGTTATGTATAAAATATTTTGATTCCGTTCAAACCTGAAAGTAATTGTATTCTTTATTTCCATCAAAATTAAAAAAGGTGAGTTGGATTTTGCCTCTTAGCAACAACAGAAAACAGACCAGGTCAGAGAAGTGCTGGGAAATTGATACTGATGATTTTACTTTTGATCCTTGGACTTTGATGTTGAACCCAGACTACTGAAACTTGGGCTTTGCTAAGGTTTCACTAATATGCAGCTTGGTTCCTTTTACCTCCACAATACCACAGTTTATATTAATTTAAAGAAACTGCTGTGTTTTGAATCCTTCAATATCACTAAACAGGTGTGAGGGGTTTTTTTGGTGATTGTCAAAACCGAATGCTGTGATCATCTGAGTGTGCTTAAGGTTTTGGGGTCTGGCTTTTTCCCTACTGCTTGGTATGTTTTGGGGAGTTATTAATCCGTAAGTACTGCATGTGATTAAGTGAATAAACATGTAAAGCATGTGTAGGCAATGCCCTCTTGTGCTCTAGGGTGGCTACTGTCCTACAGGACTGTTGGAGTTCGTATGCTTTGTCCCACAGCAAGTAAGGTTTCAGCTTCCAAGATATATCGTTACTATGTTCTATAAGGTTTTAATAAATACAAAGCTTGTTTACATGGTATATATGTTTAGTATATCATGTACAGTCACTGAATTTCTGAAACATAATCATTGTGTTCATGCAGATCATTAGATGTTTCACTTCTATAGTCTTGTTTACTTCTTGGCAACCTAAAGCTAATTTAAAAGCAAGTTATGTTTGTTTGTGAAAAGTTATCTAGCTTCATCAGGATCTGAAGAGAAGTTCTAATGGGCACAAAGAAGAGAGTAGACCATTCAATCATTCTTTCACCATTTAAAATAAACAAAATTACACACTGTACTACAGCTTCCAGACTACATAATGAAAAAGTGCAGATACCATCTTCATCGATTAAGTAGAACCAAAAAAGTTCATAGAAAATAGATTGCTCATTTTCACGCTACAAACGAATATGTTGTTCGCCATTTTAACAAATTTAAAGGTGTGTTATTTCAGCAGCATTGTTGTAAATTGTACCGTAGTGCAGTTTCTTTTTCATAAAAATACCTTACAAATGGTCAGTCAAAAGTCATCAGCAAAAGAAAAACCCAGAAAACAATCAACCAAACAAAAAACAGAGGTAATGCTGATGCCAAAACAATTATAATACTGTTGGTACATAGAAAAGTAATCCTTATATTTTATACATTTATACAGAGTATAAAAGGTAAGAGCAGATTATGCCACAGTCTCCCTTATCCCAATATCTATTTTCTTTGGAAGAAGTTCTCTTCTTTCATCAACACTTGCTAAGGAGTTTCGACAGTTTTGTCCATCCACGTATAACTTTGCATATACTGGATTGGCGTAATTTGTTGGCTGCAGAGAAATTAAGCAAATATTAGATCAGTCACATCGAATCAAATTTCGTGTTTATGGAAATGGGAATGACTTTGTTAAAGCAAGAACAAGTACACATAAAATATAACAGGACATATTTAATAGATACCTGGACGTCTGCAGACCTGATGATGAGTTAATTATTTAGTTGAAAATTAAATTCACGATGAGACATGCTATTAAAGTAACCAATGACATGACATGCAGCATATTATGATATTAAAACCATAAAAACAACGACGAAAAATAAATGAAAAACCTTGAAAAAATGTCTCTGAGGTTGACTTGTCCACCTTATTACACTGGAAGATTTCAGAATAGATATGAAGGAGTTTATAGAGAAGGTGCACTGTGAGACCATGTGACAAGTTTAACAGTAGAAAACTGCAGCCAACAGTTTCCATATATTACCTGTTCTAAGACATCAGCATCCCATCAATAGCTGACCATGTTTTCGAATTCTGTGGCCCAAATACACAACATGATTTGACCAAAAAATTCAATACTTTTGTAATGTAAATTAAACTTTAATAATAAACCAGCATAACTGTTAATATATGGTAGTAGTTACAAATTGAGAAGTCTTTTCTCAACAATTTTGGTGGTTTGGACAGTAATGAAAAACATCTGTTGAAATGAGTGGCACTTCAGCACAGGATAAGTCCATCTTTAATGCTGCAAAGCATTTCATTGTGTGAGAAGTCCCCTGAGTCTCCACTACTTCCTTCATACCTTGTGCCTCTGCTGTCTCTAGAAGAACTTTGCTGTCCAATTAGAGTTCAGCTTTTACCCATGGTAACAGGAAAGGGCACCTGGTGGTCAAAATCCTCCTCTTTTTATATCTAATTTATCTGCACTGCTCTGCTTACACAGATGCTGAGTGGAAAACCCAAAAGCTCTAAAAAAGGGAAATTATTTTGCTTGGTGTAATAAGCAGTGGCTAAACTTTGAATTGCCCAAACCAGAACTGGGTAGGTTTTCCTGACTTGAAAATATCCTGAGTACACCCTGAGAAACAAGGAATGAAGGATGACTTTAGTCTTAGTTCTTCCTTTCCTCGTTGATCGACTATTTCTGAGTCCAGGACTCAGATATTCCTCAGGCTGGATAGCTACAGCAGCTACTCAGTGAGTTAAAAGCTGCCCATTCCATCTATTACAGATGACAAAGTGATTGCCTTGTGGTCCAGACTTTCCTGGAATGGAGGCAGAACAAGGTGAGCCACATTTATAAAATTTAAAAAAAAGAGAAAAAAAAAGAAAAAAAAACCCAAAACTTGCTCTCAGTTCTACCTGTCTGTCCCCATAGACCTTTACTTTTGTGGTCATGATTATAACCAGAAATTTAGCTCTATTTCAATTGTCAGGACTTTTTTATTTAATTGACAATCATTATTAAGGATGATAACCACCACAGAACAGAGACCCTTAGCATTTTTGCAGTGCCTTGAGTTATTAAAATTATATATAATAGTAGGGTCTGCATCATGATACTCCTTTGAGTGGTACTGATTGCACAAGGCAGTACAGTGAGGTACAGAAAAAAGCTGGAGTGACCAGAATTTAAGAGAAGAAATTAAAGATGGGTGAATATTCTGACTTTCATAATCCATGGTTCTGTGCTCCATCAAAAAAATCACATCCCATAAAAATTATTAAACTTCCAAATACAACATATTACAATCATGCAAGAACATGAATGGCACAAAAGATGGATATATATTGAGGCACATGAAAATGAATGTTGTATTGACGGCCCTTTTGTATCTTAAATTTCAATGTTTGCAAACCTCATGCTAAGTTGTAGCAAAAATCCGATGTTTTAGAAGGAGCTCTTTTATGATACAAATCCACTGAAATCTGAACAATTAACATATGCTTTGCAAATATTAAAGGAAATGGTTAATTTTTATGTAGACCAAATTTCTCTAAAATAAAAACACTTGTTTTCATTATTTGGGATCATCTTTCAGTTTGATAAACTTCACTAAATGCGTGCAATTACATACAAATTGCAAATATGCAAAATACATGGTGGTGAATGCCATGCTAAACTTATATAATGTCACTGAAAAGCATCACATTGCTTACTGGGTTTTTATTCTTTTGCAAAAACACATTTGCAGTTTTGGATCATGTTAAAATGATGGATATAGATGAAATTTTGTATGCAGAGGGGGACCCTTTATTTCAAATAGAAAATGTATTCTTTACTGTCATTCTTCTTTCCATTAAAAGAAGAAAAAACAAAATTAGAAACAGACAGAAAATGCCTCTACTCAAAAATGACAGACAAACTTTCTTTCGAGAGGGGCTGTGGTGGAATGGAATGGACTTGGATCATCATTTCTCACCCCTGTTGATAGTGGTCCTTTCAAGTCAGAGTTTAGGTAGATTGATGGAGCTGTGTGGGGAAGCTTGAATGCAGTGGACCCTCCCCCTATGTATCTGGCCTGTATAAACAGAAAATTTTAGTTTCCTTGCTAATAGAGCATTTTCCATGTGTACTTATCAACACAGTTAAGTGAACTGCACCAACTAAAAATATTATTTTAGAGTGATCTACATTTATCACAATCTCCTTCCAGGTATTCCTCTGCACGGAAAATTCTTACATTCAACACGAGAATAAAATTCAGCATTTTACAACCATTTTCCACCAAGGATTAGGGCCAGACTTCACAATAAGCGTTGGATCAGCCACTCTGCCTCCAGTGAGTAACTCCATTTTCAGCTTACCTCCCGCCTTGAGCACACTGCCTGTGTGATTCAGCGATGACATCCCTAGAGCTATCAGTAATCCCGTTATTGCTTTGTCAGAAATGCCACAGAGTGATGGCTGCCCTTTGGTGTGTGCCTGATTACGGAACTCTAGGAAAGATATCGCGGCATTACCCCGCTCATCCCGTGTCACATCACTCAGGGAGCTCAATCACTGGAGTGGTGCTGCAGGAGTGACAGCATCTCTTACAAGGAAATGATAACACTTACTAGCTTTGTGTAAACATTTAATCTATCTGCCCCGCCACGAATCCCAGTTCCTTATGCCTTGGGAAGTTTTCACACGTGAAATAAGTTAAGTCTTGTATGTATGCATGCACTCTTTCATGCTTCAGAGGATGGAAAATAATATATTTCCAGTTTTCAATATTTGCCACTAGGCTAAAATGACAGGTTGTGGTTTGGCAACTTATAGACACGTCTGCTTTGACAAAAAAACCCCCAATCATTTAGTAGTTAATTTCTAACTCTATTTTGATAAAATACAGGCACTAGGAAAAATGACCATCAGCAAGCATCAGACTACAAAACAGCTGATAATATATACGTGACATTTATTCTAATGAAATCTGACTTGGTTTTATATTCATTAACTAAATCCAAATGTCATTGTTCTGCATTTGTATTCGTTACGTTTAAAGACAAAACCTTTGCAAGACATAAAATAAGTAGTGGCTTTGCCACTAGAAAGAGAAAAGAAATTACCTTTTCTGCATTTAGAGTAAAATCTGAGGCTAAAAGACCACCTTCACTGTGGTCATGGCCCACTTCATACATGTTATATGATGGATTGCCGATTTCTACATTAATTCCTCCATTTATCATGGGTTGTCTTCTGATAGTTTTTGTCCTGTAATGCATAAACATACAAAAAAAGAGAAGCCAGTGAACTTGCAAGCAAATTGTTGCATATTTTGTTTCTCTTTAATCTCTAAGACCAACAGGATGAAAAAGCATTTCCTGCTGAGACAATCATAAAATCCTTCCATTTTCCAAGCAAAGTAGCAATCTGAGTCTACGTATAGATCTCACAGAAGCTGGAAGCAGAATTTTATTGTTTTTCTCAGTTTGGCTGTACTGGTATGAATCCATACAAAGTGCTAACTCGCCGTCTACAACCCTGACTTCCTCCAATTACTTCCAGATTTCCCTCACTTCCAAGGAAAGCCTTGCAAACTCATCACAGATTCCCTGAAGGAATGGAGATGGAACAAACATGAGTCATGTCCTCTGGCTCATTCGTTTCACTTCTACTTCAAACCAGTTGCCCAAAGTCAGTTGTAAACTGAGGACAAGCAAATGGTTTCATCATGATGCATTAAAAATGTATGAACTTCTCGTCGTTCCAGTTTGTATTCCCTGCCAGTGGTTATTGGAACACTGAAGTTCAACTTGAATTTTCTTTCAAGCTTTAATAAAAGAAAGAGCCTTATTTTTAACCTTGAATTAGGTATCAGTAAAGATAAGTGATTGAGCTGAATTGTTTCTGTTGCTGAATTCATTTCTTTTAGCTAAGGAGGTGATTTCAGCCCGAGCAATTGAAATAACCTCAAGAGGGTAATTTTTTCCCAATGCAATATGTTCTCTAGAATTACAAGGGAATAATAGGGAGGTCACAGTCAGGATGATAACAGTCTAGTCCTCTTGTTGGCTGAGTAAGATGCAGTCAGTGTCTGAAATCCAATATAGTAAATGATCTGTATTTTTCAGAAATGTCATTGAAAAAATATTTCCTAAAATAGGTACTTAACAGTAGCGTGCAAGTGTTGAACAACTACACCTAGTTTAATACTTGACAGTCTTCTCTGAAGAGATAAAATAACTCTCAAATACATTTTCAAATATCGTTTTAAGAAGACAGTCCTTTATTGAGGCTAGTTCTATTTCTCTACTGAAAATCTATTATTTAACAAGTGATTCTCAGTAACCTAAATAATTTACAGAGTAGCAACTGGTCTCAGGATTTGGCTATCACTAAACTTGGTGTTTTAGGTACAGCAGCACATAAAGTCATCCATGGAGCCTGGCAGGGTCAGCATTACCAACAGTATGGTCAGGAAATGTATTTATCTTACTGGCTTTACAAAAAAGTTTTAAAAATTGATGCTCACTAGTTTAACCCAGAGTTTGCAGGAGACATGCTGTGTGGGATGCCAGATCGTAGTAACCTAAAAGATTCTTTCAGCCTGGAGCACTGAAATACTGTCATAAATGGCCACGTTTGCAGAAACAGTGAATTCATCACTTATTTCTAAAGGACTTAACAAAGAGACATTATCTTGGTTTCAGATGTGGGGTAACAAGCCACAGGAGAAAGGAGGACAGCTGCTCAAGGCCAGCAAACAGGACAGCTACAGGCCTGAAGTAAATGGCTGACCCTCTGATTGCCTCTCCAGGCCTTCCCTAGTGGGCCATGTCCTTATTCCCAGGAATCTTCCCTTGTTAAACCTCCATCACCATCACTATTATGTCCTTTTCTCTGAACACGTGAGGGGTAGCAGCTCTCTCGGGTGTCTCATACAGCACAAACACTCCTGCCTCCCCTGGCCACCAAACACAGCCTTGGAAGAAATGCCCAAAGTCAAAATTCAAATACAAGTCTTCAAGTTCGTTATCAGCTCTAAGGCAGTCAAATTCAAGAGAACAAAATATTCCCTGCTCAGTGCTGGAATTTGGCTTCCTGTGCAAGGTATTAAAGGAATACAGTAATGAGGAAAAGGTTTGGGACTCTACAGTAAATATTGTAACAAGGAAAAGGTTTGAGACTCTACAGTAAATATTTTGAGTATTGTTTACATCTTCAATATAACTCAAAGATGTAAACAATACTCAAATTTTGAGTATGTGGTTTCAATGAAATACATTACTTCTGTTAAGTTCTCTAAGTCTCTAGATGAAGTTATTAACACTTATACAGCTTTGTTGGGATTGAGCAAAGCAGGTAAGAACTACAATTTTTTATCTACTGCATGTGGAACATAAGTATCAAAAATAGACGTGGTTGTTCCAGCAAGAACCAAAATGTAACCAATTCAATGCCTCCAGAAATAAGTTTTGGGTCCTTTGTTGAATTTTTATTTCTCACATAAAGTGGTTTTTTTGTATATCAGAAAGATGCAAAAACTTCAAGGATTTATTTTTTTTCCCCCTTCATAAATCAATATAAAATTACTTACCTTCGTTTTCTTTTGCAAAGAAATAGTCCAATTACGAGAGTAGTGATCAAAGTCACCAGTAAAACAAGAGGAACAATGATTGCTATGCTTCCTAAAACAGAAGGAAATGTCATTGAATCATCATGGCTTCACAGCTGTAAAACAGTTAAATTAATTAAAAGAGAACAATTTCCCACACCAACAATGCAATTTCGTGTGATGAGCTTCACTCATCAATTTGAGATTTTAATGCTGATCAATAGAAAACCCAACTTCATTATAGATAATAGTGTACACACAAGAACTTTTATAAACAAATGAGGAATTTGCTCTTTCTGGATACCAATATACTTTGGACTAATTCCCTGCCCTAATTTGAAGCGATAGTCCATGAAATTGTGTGGAATTGCTGAACAATTTGGACTGGAGTGGCACAGCCACTGACTGCCACCAGGATCTTCAACAGTTTAGGTCACACAATTATTAATCTAAAATATTCAGTAGGCTTGGGTCTGGTTGAAGAATTAATTAGTATTTATAGGTATCTCTTATCTTTATTTGTGTGAAAATAAAAAGCAGTGAGCAATCTTCATTTCTAGATGGTTGGTGCATTCCTGCATTTTGCTGCATTTTACTGCATTGCACTCGAGAGGCAACAATTTTGTTATGTTGATACAGGCAATCACAGAAACTACAATAATGCTTAATGCAGCAGAAAAACAGTGCACAGATCAGGCAGCGATGTTAAAGGAGAGGAGGGAACAGGGAAGAAGAAAATGGGCTGCACATTATTTTGGCGGATAATTTCACTGAAATGAGACTATCTGCAAAAATAAGGTCAGCAACTGTACCGTTCTTTCTCAGCCTTACTTTAAGTACCTGCTCACAAAGAAATACATGCAACAAATAATTTTATGTTATAAATAAAGGACTTATGAAAGCAGGACTCCAGCATAAAGCCAATGTGGAGTGGCATGTATTTTCTTTAATATCACAATACTTAACTGGTGGAAAACAAAAATATTGCTAGTTGTTTTATTTGCCACATTTATTGATTTGTTAAAAAAAAAACAAAACAAGCTGCTGGCAGTGTCTGCTCTACATTAAACACAGTCTAAATAAAGAATTGAAAAACGCTTTGAATTCTGCCTGAAGGCTTATTGAAAGCCAAGTCAGGTTGTCAGAGACACAAAATGAAGTACTGAATAAAAACTTGAAGCATCCTGAGTTCACTTCAGCTTATGAAGATTCAGGATGTAAAGGATATCAACACAAGGCTCTTTTGAGAAAACATTTGATAAATAACTGGATTAAGATCTACTTAGGAGCCAAAATGGAAAAAAAACAAACCAAACCAAACAAAAAAATTTGTCTACATCCTCCCACCAGGCACAAGTTGCCATTTGGTAGCCGTGGTGCAGCCTGGGGTCTAGGAGAAGCCCAAGACAAACACCCATGCCCCAAATCGTAGCTGTAATTCCCTCAAAATGAAGCAGTAATCCAGGTTTTGCCTGCTTTTTTGCCTATTTCCAGCCTGTGAGTGTTCTTTCACTCGTGTGGATCGCCGGGAAGGTTTCATCTAAGCACCAAGCTGACCTGAATAGCGGGCAGCTCCTTGTGCTGCTCCGGTTGGGCTAAATGTGAGCAAGGCAGGTACAGCAGGGCACCAGCAGCACTCTCAACGCTCTGCAGGGAACCTTGTCCAGTTTAAGCTGCCAATAGTGCACCAATGCCATCCTTTCATGCTTACAGATAAGTTTAAAAAAATACGGCAGGAGCTATTCTTACTTTCAGGACGATTTTCACAGTAGGTAAAATTCAACGCTCCGCAGACAGCCAACACAAAAGTTATGCACTACTTACAGCTCTATTTTTGATGCTTTCACTAGGGTTTAAATGGTCAGAGGTCTCCCACTAGTTCCCTGCACAGGGCTGATATTGCCAAATGCTTGTCACTTGATATGCTTTCCTTAAGAAAAGTGCCGCTAGCCCTTGGAGCAGGGAGTGTATGGCCTAAGGACTGCATCCAAACCGCCTCGTGCAACACCGAATGGCAACCAAAAAGTCAAGAAATATCTAAATTTGGTGGGTTTTTTAAAGGAAAAGATACAGGTAATGAGCATTTTTCATGACATAAACTCACATTTTAAAATAGCACAAGGCTTAGATTTCTAAACTGAGCCGAATTTGACAAGTGATAGCAGTTATTGGAAGTACTTACTGGTACTGATGTTGTCAGACTTGCTGCTTTTGGGAGCTGGCCTCTCACACTGTGTGCCTGACCAGTTGGCTGAACATCTGAAAGGATCCAATTACAATGGGAAAGTTAATAAATGTCAGCTATTAGCACAGTAACCCATGAAAGAGACCACCAGCATCTTCTCAAGAGCTACACGAATGACAACAGTGCTTCTACAAAACCAACAAGAAGCCTCATGGAAGGAGTCAGCGGGACTCTGCCATGGCACTGACAACATTCAGAGTAGGGTTTTAGTTTAAAACTACACCTTTGTATATTTGATTCCTGCTATTATCACTGCAACCTTCATTCCAGAGTTCTTTTCTAATTTCTAGAATAATAAAACAAGTTGAATCAGAGGTATATTAACATTTTAACTTTTTAAATGTTGAACTTTATAACCATATATTTATTTGCAGAAATATATCCGTGTTTATGTGTGTGTGTATTTGTGTAAGCAGGCATGAGAGTCAAAGAATAAAGAGTTGTCCTAACGGGACGGGAGCATCTCCTGGCCTTAGAAAACCCTAAATACTGTTTATATTCAGAATATGTGTTCCAGGAGCCAGGTACCTGGACTATACACAGCTCTTCTGCTACAATTTCCTTGCGTGAATATCAATATGCAAATATTTCTTCAGTTGGGATTCAGAACACTCTCCATGCACACAAGCAAATGCAAGGAGTCCGTGGAAGCAGACTCAGCAAATCTATCAAAACCAGAAACTAATACCTGAATGAAAGTCAACAGCTTATTCAACCTGCTGTAAATATGATTAAGTTTACTACAGACCCTCAAACTGTCCTTGTGGAAATGGCAGGAAGTAGTCACTTTTCATCTGTCTCTGTTGCATATTGTGCAATGAATCATGTTTTTTCCAAGTATTTTTGACTTATTTATGAATTTCAACATGAAGTATCTTTAGGGAGGTGTAATAAAGCGTTACTCTCACACATTTCCAAGAACTACTGCTATCTGATGCCTTCTTAAGGATTTAATAATTTGCAAAATTTAGAGGTGGACATGCTTAACAGCTGGTATTGTTCTATAATAAAAGAAGTTTTGGAAAGATACCAAATATTCTAGACAAAACCAGTGCCATTCTCAGAGAAGAGCCCTAGGCAGCTTTGCTGGTGATGCTTTGGGGTCTCTTTTGTCTTTGCAGATCACTGCAGAAGAGTGGCTCGTTCCTCTCCTTGCTCCTCAGCCTATTCCAGCACAACCTGACATTCAGATAAATCTCTTTGCTGGGTTTCATTTGACCTTGAACTTCTTTTGGGAAGTTGATTTCATTTTTGGTAGGACACACTATGAAAGTGCTTAAGCGCTACAGAGGGAAGGCACAGAGGGTCTTTAGAAGCATTACTGATTTTTTTTTTAACATATTATTATTGCTAGTTGATTCACAAATTGTCACACACTAGCTAAATTGCATTACAATTTAGAAGTTCTTCATGTTTATTGAAATAAGTTTGTTTACTTAGATAAATGTGGTAAATACACACTTAGGTTTCCTCCCTGCAAAGAACCCCCAATTACTAATTACACACATGCTTCACAATGACATATTTTATAACTGAACCCAACTGACTTTTCCACCTGCTTACCATCACTTCTGCACAATCTAAGTCACAGGGAATACATGATTTTAATCTTTCAGAAGATGCATCTGTTCCTTTTTCTTTCCAGATCTCTTTTTAGCAATTATATAAGATAGAAATGCTTGCACTGACAGCTCACCTTACTAAGATACTGTTCAAGGAACTTGCTTTTTAAAAAATATCCATTTTCAATATACAGCTGCAAAATAAGTATCTCCATTCTTGTAGAGAAATACTATATATCTTTATCTTTAGGATATTCTACTCAGCTCCAAGCTGTTGGCACGTGACAAACATGAAACAAAGTCTTTCTATTTCTTACTGCTATTTTGTATTATTCCTGCTCAGGATTCAGCTCACATGATTAAAACTTGTGATGAGAGGCAATTTGCATTTAATGCTACACTACTGAAGGGGAAAAATTTGTTTTAGAGTTAGACATATCTAACTTTGCAACTAAATTCTTATATTAAATATTTCAAATGCTTCCACTGTATATAAGAATCATTATGATAAATCTGTCCTAGAAACGGTTTAAAGAACATAAGACCGTGAGCAAAAGAATCACCATGAAGAATTCAAGTACAAGCTCAAGAGAAAATTGTATAATGTACAATTACATTCTTCAAAACCTTATAGCAGATATGATACCACAACAACTGGTGAAGTATGCAGCAAACAGAAGAAAAAAATAAGGAAAAAATATTAAAAGTTCTTTGCCTATCCTGGCATTCTAATTGCAAAAATCAGCAATATTGAAACATCTGAGGCATTTGATAGAAATCTCATAAAAACATTGTTAGTAGCCACTACATTTTAATTTTTTCCCAAATGGTTGCTTTCTCCAATAAACTTCAAAGAGACTGAGGCTGGAAGGATGGCAGTCATTTCCTTCTGCACTTTGAGGTGAAATGATTGCCTTTTGATGGTCCAGCAAGGTGCTAAAGTCTTGTCTTGGGCAGACAGTGGAAAAAGAAATAAAGCCCAGGGGAAAGGGATGTTTTCTGCAAGGCAAGTCAACACAGAAAATCAGCCATGTGCAGGCACATGAATAATGATGGGACATGGACAACTCTTCATACAGGAACATGGGAAATTTATTAAGAGCAGATCTTAATCAGTTTTAATTGTCTTCAGAGAGAAGTTGTTCTTAATAACAGCATTTTCTGGACAGGACATTTAAACCCAGACTGCTCAGTTCCTAGCGTGGGAACTGACTCCTGGTTCAGTTTGATGCACAGTAATTTGTCCCTTTCCAAACTATTTGGTACCAGGAGCTGTGGTTCTGTGCCATTTTCAGGGGCTCTATGGTCAGACAGGACTTTTGCAGTACGAGCAAACAAAAGGGCATTAACGAAGCAGAACCATATAAAGCCCCTTCATTTCATCAAAGACGTTCACATCATCACAAACCCGGGAGAAACAACAGTGAAAATGCCTAACTTGAGTCACACACAGACAAATACAGATGGAAACAGATGGGGAAGTTGACAGTGAAGGACAGGCTGGAGCCAGCTGCGTGCTGCAAGGTGCTACAGAGAACATCTCGGGGTGCAAACCTCCAGTTCCCAGCAGAACTGGTGAAAGATCAAAGAGCAGCAGCACCACAGGGGATGCCAATATGAAAACTGAGAGAGAACGCAATAAATAAAGGTTGTACACGTTCTGCTGCCAAGGTCATTAATAAACCTGCTACAGCTCTCTCTGTAACAATTTAGTTATACATTTATAAAGAGATGAGTGCTTGGGAAGTGCCTTCTGAGGTACAGAATGCCTGTGCCATTGCAATTATCTATTCTGTGGAAACAGCACTGCAAAGAGAGATGTTTTAAAAAACTTTCAACTGAGATTATGAAGGTGTTGCACTTGGAGTGAGGAATGTTTAGAATGAAGGTATTTACATTTCCGAGATTGATCATGCTGTTGTTCCAGAATCTATTCGTGACAGAAAATGTCTCTCTCCTCTGTTTCTGTATAACCCTGACAGGGCAGTGTGCTCGAACATTCTAAACTCAGTTATACAGGCACTTGGCCATTTGACTATGAAGTGTCTGAATAAATAGAAAAAAAAAGTAAAAAAAAAAAAGGCTAATTTGGTGCCAGTGTGCAATTTTTTTTTTTTTTTAAAATTTTGTTTCTCTTTTTTTCTCCCTCTTTGTGCCACAGGCATTGTCATAAAGATATAATACAGCAGGCATAATATGCAGTTAAAAGAGCTTTTGTAGACAACTGCTTTCCAACTCAATGTACCAGTGCAGATCCAAAAATGACAGCAGCAATGAAAGATTAGTTTAGAAGAGTAACAGAATCTGTGGAACAGTCCTTACAAAACAGAGGTGGAAGGGGAATTGAAAATGTTTCTTAGCTATAAAATGGTATTTCTTCATTATACAAAGTAATTTTCTAACTTTGCTTTGCCTTTTAGCCATGACATAGCAATATATACTAAAAGATCTTAAAGAAGGTATCCAACGTTACTATTTTAACAACACTTACATTAAAATTTCACTGGAACTTGTCTTATCATTAATATTAAAACTGTTTGTAAGACAAGAGAACATCTGGATTACAGTTATTTATTATCTACCTTAAATTGCATTGAAAGAGAGAAATCAAAATCTCCTTTATCCCCACAACTCTGTGGGATGCCAGAGGATGACAAAAGCCTTGCAACTAAACCAGATCTTTAAACTATTCCTTATAATAAATTTAGGAATAGTTCTACAGATATGCTTTATTCATACAGGGAGCTGGTAAAGAACTTTCATAACAAAGACCAAAAATCCCACCCCAGGACTGATCAATAATTGCACATTCTGTATCTTCCCCTCTATTGCTGGGTTTCAATTTTTTCAAGTAATAATTTTTCCATAATAATTTTATACATGAACAGACCACAATTTAGTAGCTTTGTCTAATGACCATCCCTTGACATCATAAAAGGAAAATAATGTAGAAGCTAAGGGATAGAAAATTGATACTTATTACCTGAAAATGAAATACAAATTACCATGCAATCCAATAAATTCAGAATAGGAAAATTACATCATCCAAAAGCAGATAAAACAATAAAAAGTTACTTTTGAGGAACACCAAGAAACCCCTTAAATTTAGTCACAATATACATTAAAAAAAAAAAAAGTGACTTTACAAATGAATTTTAACTTGGGCATGACATTACTATGTATGAATCATCATTCACAGTTGCTGCATGGTGCTCACTGTAAAGGAACAACTTCCAAGTGCAACCCAGCCTCATTCATCCCAAGGTAAGGAAAAGAAGAAGCTGATTAAACACCATGGCATTAGCAATGTGTGCACAGTACAAGGGCTACACAAGTATTAAAAATAACATACAGAAAATATATAAAAAGCGTGTCCAAGTGACTGCTACTGCAGCTGAAATTACACTGAGCAATAAGATTGCAATGGCAGAACAAAAAAGCAATGAGAAAGGAGTGGGTAAGTAGGTAGATAAAACCTCCATGTTTTTCCCAAGCAGTGATGTACAGCAGCAAATACTATGCAAGTTTTATCTGAACAATTTTAAACTGATGGACAAAGGATATCTGCATTACAGTCTAGTTAGGAAGTGCTCCATGAAAAATATACATATTCCTCTTTTCCAAGATCTTAAAATTTCCTCCTCTGACAACCACTCTTCCAACACCTGTTTGCATTTAGTTCTTGAACTTATACTAGTTTGTGGTACAAAGTGGATAAAAGATCTTTTATCATACAAAGGTATAACCTGCGGATTATGTTCAATTTCAAGATATTTATAACAAAGGTATTTTTAGTTGAAAAAGAAAAACTCTCAAAGGACTGGCAGAATGCTGTGAAATTCCTGTTGTAATTGCATTTGGGGAGCTCATTAAATATACCCCAGGAAATCATATGGAAAGCGTTTATTGCAAGATACTTGATAAAATTTCCTGGTTTGTACTGCCTCTCAGGGTTACCGGGGCCTTCTCTTAGTCAGGCTTTTCAATCTTGCAATTGTTCTACACCACAGTGGCTTTTTCTAGTCAGCCTTCAGAAAATGCCAGTCAGGGGACTGCATGCTATGCTCCCTTTCTTGTCCACAACTGGACCATGGATGTACCTGAACCTTTTTTCGAGCAGAGGCCTGCCATAGCGATGAGTTTATTTAGTTACAAACCTGCGTGTAAATGCAGCACTTGTACAAGCTGCACGTGCATTTACACAAAAACTGTCCGTATTTGAAGATTTTTTTCAACAGGGAAGGAATGTCAGGAGGAAGGTACAGCATCACAGGCACTTGAGCTGCAGGGGAGCTCCTCCACGGAGAGGAACGCACTCCCTCATTTCGGAGTCCCGTGAGCTAAACACGCACACACAGGAGCTCACCCCACACGCTCCCCTCGCGCAGTGTCCCTCTCCAAACCACTGGATACAAAGCTGGCAAGAACAGCTTGGCAGCACTGGACCAGGTTTCCCAGAAAAGCTGTGGATGCACCATCCCTGGAAGTGTCGAGGCCAGGTTGGGTGGGGCTCTGAGCAGCCTGGTCTACTGGAAAGTGTCCCTGCCTGTGGCTGGGGGGTGAGAACAAGATGAGCTTTAAGGTCCCTTCCAAAACCATTCTAGGGTTCTGTAAGAACAGCTCTCCTGCTTATTTCACTCCTCCAGGAGCTATTTTTCCTAATTTATCCATGTCTACACTTCCAGGTTCAAATTTTGTTAGCACTTTTAAGCAATTCTACAACTTGTTCCCTCTCCCATTGTTCACTGTCCTTAACCGGTTACTTGACCAAAATTCTTCACTAAGAAATGAAGTAATTTATTCTTTCTCTGCCCTTCACTTGCCTCTGTTACCAGTCTTAGGCTTTCTTCCAAGGTCCTGCATGATCTGTGCCCTTCTCATTACCTCTCCAGGATGACTTGTTCTTCATTACAGAGGAACTGATGTTTGTTCTAATATTGAAATACAGCACACACTTGAATCCCTCTGAGCAGTCTGCTCGTGCAGCCACAGGCAACTAATGTAATGCTGTGCTTTGTCTTCTGATTTTTGTATTTCTATAATGCCTAGTGTAAGGGGGTTATGATTTGATCACGTTTATTTGCAGATAATAATAATAATAATAACAGAACACATCCCTGTGCAGGTATAAATAACAATAGTAATACAAACAAAAAGATGGAATTATAGCAACATATAGTTATGATGAAGGTGTAAAAGAAACAAAGCTGAGAGAGAGCAATATTCTGTGCTAAAGATGCTGTAATAAAAGCCCTGCCTATCCAACAACCAGAGCCACTCTTGAGTACCTGAAAGTTTTAATTCTTTCCAGTTCTCTTCACTGGTATCCTACAAGGTGTAATCTCTCTCTAAACCCTGCTTCTCTTGCAGGAGTGCATATGCAGGTAGGTAATTAGTGAGAAGGAAACAGAGAGATAAATAAAGGTACTTATTAAAAGGCAGACTGATAGAACAGATGGAACGGACAGCTTGTGAAATACACAGAAAAAGCATTTCTTCATTATTTCCCATATGAATCTAATCTCCTGATCATTCTTTACTTTTCAATTGATTTGTGAACTTACTGGTGCAATTCAGACATATCTCATATGCTTCTACTCTTACGCCCATCACACACAGACCCCACCCCATTGGTAAGCAGTACTAGAGAGATCCTTAAAAAATGTATTATGGGAATACTAAAATGACAGTAAATATATATAAGATTATGCTACTTTAAGATATCCTAAGTGGTACCTTTTTCAGAAAAGGTCATTACCCCAAATTTTATCATTCTGAAATTCTCTCACAACCTTTGTAATTGAGCAAGAACAAGAATGTGGGAGGAGGGGGAATAATAATAATAATCATATACCTAAAAATAATGCTAAGAATTAATAATCTAGATTTTAAAGCTGTCCAAAGAGAAATTACAGCATATTCTGCATATTTTAAACCCTGACAGAGCATTCACTGAAACTGGCAATGGCCCTCATAAAACCTTCTTTTTTTGGTGGCTTAGATGAAGCCCCAGTAAGGCCTTAATTCATTCCTAAAATGGTTAGGTGGAAATCACAACTCCTCCTTCCAGAGTGCAACTGATATTTAGGTCATTTAGTGCACTCAACATTAAAAAGACACCTTGAGACAGGAAGACAAAATAAAAATGTATGCTAGCAGCACAGGTTGTTGAAAGGAGAGTCTGTTCTTACTGGCTTAGAGTTGCTTTGTATAATTATGGCTTTAGGATTGCCCTTTGGAACAGCTACATCTTATTCTCTATTGCCTTTACTGAATGATAATAAGGGCTTGATTATGTATAAAGTTTGCATTCTCAACTCATTCTGGCTGTGAGAGAGAGGACAGTTCCTGCTGAATGACAATAAACCCAGGCATCTCCTACTTCTTCTGAAAACCACCTATTCACAAATTAGAGACTGGTTAAGGAAAACATTAGACTTGGGCAAGTGTCTCCTGGAGCATCTGAGAGAAAAAGCAGGAAAGGTACATCCAATAAGTGACTTTACAGGCAGCAACATGCTGTTCTTAGGGCTGCATGATTCTGAAAACACCACTATGATACACAGAGATATAAAAAGTTCCAACCACCCATACACTGCTGATCAACAGACCCACTCCAGACTCTTCCAAGCCTAAGAAGTGGGAGTCAGGACATTAAACTTGTTTCCAATGGATTTATGGTACCTCAAGTCAGAGAGTTTCATTGCATGAGAACATTGACCAAGCAACTGAGATCATGTTTAAAAAAATATAAATTACACTATTCACCCTAAGCAGTCCCTGTCTTTGCTACCCACCAGACACCCACATCACATCCCCACAGCATTCTGTGTTTTCATAAACCATTCACTGAGATAAGTTTAAGTCCATGTGAGTTTCACATTTTATCCCAAGTCTGTGTCTTTGGCTCATGATTTCACTACTGACTTTTGCATCACAACGACTGAGGGAAGCTATGTTCATCTGACAGGCGTTTTGTATCTCTCTGTATATCTGCCTTACAGGATCTTCAAAGACTAAGGTCGTTTCTTTCCCTGATGAAGACTGAAATTTTCTCTTTAAGAAATGGACCAAAAATCCTTTAGAGAAGTGGAGAACACAAATGTAATTTTTTTTTTTTAATCGGAGGAGTCAACATTATGATGTAGCTCACTTATGTTTGTTTAACAGTTTCTGTTTTATAGCCTTATTTCTATAAAATTAGCAATAAGATTTATAAATACAAGCTTAACTCCTGAAGCTGTACCTAAATATCTGTTCTGTTCTTTTCCCTGTTCAGATAAGAAATAGGAAGTCAGGTTTGGACTACAGAACACGTGCAACATCACTGCTCACTAAACTTTGTGCTATGTAGGATTAACTTGGTAAAATATCTCAAAACATGAGCAATAGAAGCCAAGCGGCATTTGCTTTTTTTTTTTTCCAATTTATTTAGTAAAAATAAAGCTTTATATTTCTTCCTCTAATGATACACACACTCCAAATATATTTTTAAATATACTCATCAGTGCAACTCTCAAAGGGTAAGTGTGTATTACAGAAATGGTCCCCCAGATTAAGTATATATTGTGAAATGTATGTGAATGTGCATGATTTGAACCAATGAACTGTGGCCTGGAATGATGTCACAGAATGTGCAGCATTAAGTGGAAGGTTAAACCTACTTGCATCTCGGTTCATTAAACGTGGTTAAAGTGCAAATTCCCTCATTCTGACAGTAGTAATCACAAGGGTTCACTTTCTGGTCACAGCGCTGACTTTTAAACCCCACAGAGCATCTGCAGAATTTCAGTAAAATAGACCTACATAAATATTCTGCCTTGTGCTGGACAGATTTTAAACGCGTTATAAATAACGACGGCAAGACACGCACACATACACGGGCACACACTCACAGAACACAAAATCAATTATCCTTTTTTGCACGGAAGGTGCATCTGACAATACTGAAAGGTTTGCTTGTGAGTGGTGATCAAACAGTTTTAAAAACGGTGGGCCTGTACCGCCGGAAGGGTTCTCAAAGTATTATTGTCAGATGCACTGTACATTTCTATCGACTGATCCAGACTGCAACGGCCTTAAAAATGTCCATGACCATTTCCTTAGCACTGTTGATGGTGTTGGTGTGTGCTGCAGCATTTAGGTATCGTAAATCCACAAACAAATTAAAGCACAAATCCTTTTTTTTTTCTTTTTTTTCCTTGAGATGCTATGGTGTTCCATGTGAATTGAAAAAGAATACAACCGTTTTATAAGAAAAAAATTAATGAAAATTCACGGGCTTCCAAAACAGCCATTTGAGGTGTTTAAGCAAATCAATCAGCAGATTTGTCGCTGTATTTGGGCCTTACATATTATAGCTCTGACATTCTCCTTTTGCGAGGATTTATCAGTCTCTAGACCTAAACTAAAGACATCTAAGGAGGTACAAATTACAGGAAAATTGGCAAAAAACAGGTAAAAAATAATAATGGAAAAGAAAAATAAGCACTTAAAGTATTTCCAAATGAATAAGGGCTACCATACACAACTAAATTACGTTGTCTTTAGCCCCAAACCTGCAAACATACATTGACAATTTTTCAGTGGTGGTGCCCCTACAGTTGTGTCCCTTTTTTCAGGCAGAAGTGCTTCATCTCTCACAGGGAGGAAACCTTGGCCCATCTCTTCCACTGGTCAGACTAACAAAATCTAGGCATTTATGAAACTCCTTTGACAGTCTGAACAAAACTCTCTTTCAAGATCACCTGCATCCACAAAATGAAGGAGTGGCTGTATCTGTATTCACAAAGCTGTAGTGCCAGATCCCTTTGGGCAACAATGTCACCCAGGAAATGAGACACTTGGGTCCAAATCTGTCTTCCAACACCTCTTTCTTCCAGCCTGGAGGATGCTCTGACCTCCAGGCTGTTTGGAGAAGTGGAAGACCATTGTGAAATGAATCTTTAAGGAAATAAATAAATAAATAATGGAAAAGAAAAATAAAAAGAGCGTGACTAGGTAACTCTGTAACTGAGAACAGGGAAGAAATTGATTTCTTGTTACAGTGACTACTTCAGTATTTTATATTGAGCAGCTGAAAAAGAAGATACACCATAGCTCTCAAGAAAGGAGCAGAATGTAGGCTTTTCTGCTTACAACAGTACTTCACTTCCAGGCTACAGAATCTCAATTTCTTTGGCATTTTATGTCTGAGCTTAAGAAAAGCACCCTGAATTACTCTCTCGACCATGGCACAGGAGGGAGAGCACAACCTCACCCCAGAACAGCCACACCACTGTGGGCATGGGGAAGGTTAGGGCAGAAATGAGAGATACATGAGCAAATCCCCATAAGGGAAATAAAACTAACATTATTTTTCCTATTTTCCAGCCATCAAGAGGAGGGTCTTGCCTCCAATTCTGGCCATCTCTGTAGGAGAAAATACTTATTCCACTTTTGAGAAGCAGGGCAGGCAACATCAAGATTCCATTCCAGGAAAAAATGCCTGAACAGGCCTGAAATTACTATAAGTCTCCAAAGATATATCTTTGTATCTATATGCATTCACAGCAGAGTCCTTAGTTATAAATTTCAACACACATTTTGTAAAAAGGTATGCAAAGTATGAGGTTACAGAAGTAGCTAGAAAACAGATACTGTAAGTCGAAACTGCAACCAGCACATTATTCATCCTAGAGAGACCAAAAATACAGGCACATGCATAATAATTTTATTATTTGTTGTCACACAGGCATTTTAATGATCTCTAGGATGCAGGATACTCACAGACAGACAGGTAGATTTGTCTCTGGGTCCAGCTGACAGGTACCACCATTGTAGCAGTAGCCATCACACAGCTGACAGGTAGAGGCAATCTTTCCATTAGTGCAACTGCCGTGGTTTAAAAAAAAAAAAACAAATGTGAAGAGCAATCAGTATTTTAGTAAATCCAAGCATTTCCTTGCAAAATCAGTATTTTAGTATATAATTTTAAGATCTACTGATGGAAAGAATTCTAGGTTTCTGGTTTGAAAAGTTAGCACAGGCAGTGAGATTATTACACAATATATCTTTAATCTTTTTTTTTATGAAAATAAACTATTATAATACAAATAATCACTCATCAGCAGAGCAGCACACGTTACCTACGCCTCTAATAGTATTTAATATGTCTCTATCACTGTCACAGATAATGCAGAATGAAGAAATTTCAACAGTATAGTGGAACTCCACTGTTAACTTGATTAATTTCAATGTTTCCAAGTGAAAACCCATTCGGTCTCCTGCTACATTGTTGTCTTGGGGTGATTCTATGACCATACTGTATTCCCCATCACCTGCATGATTTCTAGTGTACCTTTAAATTGCGAAGGGGGGAGAGAGAAGTCAAGAGAACTCTTCAAAGCGGCCGGCTTGACCTTGTAGCTAGAATTTTTGCATTCTTTTCTCTCCCAATTCTGACAACATTTGGTTGGTTAGAGGACTTTTGCGCTCTAGTCTCTGGCTTTCAGCGGAGAAGGGACTGTGATCTGCCTCCGCGGCCTCTGTTCCCTTTTGGACTGTTGTTGGATTGCTTTTCATCTGAGACCAGCTCCCATCTCCGGCCCTGCTCGGCGGGACCCTCCAAGGGGGATCGTCGGACCCTGCCTGGCCCGGCCCAGCTCAGGACTGCAGGTTTTACCTACAGAAAGAACTCTAAAATCCATAGTCCTCTTTTAGGGGATGGAGGAGGGAGTTTCAATATTCTTTTTTACCCCGTGACAGCGGGGGACTCTGTTTGTTAAATAAATAGGTTTTTTTCACTTTCATTCGAGAAATTATTTTCCCGAAGCCATGGGGGAGGAGATGCCAGGGCCTGCTTGCCTGGCAGGCAGGAGAGAGAGAGAGATGCCCTTTTTGGGTTGTTTCCTCCTGGATCTGTGTCCAAACCCACACAACTGTGCTTCCTCCAGTGAGGAGTGCTCGACAAGTTGATTTCAAAAGTCAGGACTCAGTTGGTTTTGTATGGGCAGGAGCCACACAAAGGAACTGATCTGACGTGACCACTCTAGGGACAAGCTGCTGCGTGAGAGGCTGAAAGGGTAATGCAGTAGAATTGTGGTTAAATGCATGATTTTGAACAAAATCTCTCCCCTACACACACTCACTTGCATACTACGTCATTACTGTCCTTGTTTATTATGCAGCGTCCCCCATGGCACCTGATGCACTTGTCCACCTCACACTTCGGACCTTCAAACCGCACCGGACAGACGCATTCCACACTTCCATCTTCCGAAATCGTGCACGATTCGGAATTCACGCAGTAATGGTGGCAAACATCTGAAAGCAACACGAGACCTAATTACTAACAGACATTAAGGAGTGTTACAGAAAAAAAAAAAAAAAGAGTTACATTTCTTTCATGTTTTAAAAGGTGCTATAATAAAAACAAAATGAAAACTGAAGCTGATGACTCACTGGAAACCAGAGGCATCAAGAATACCCCATAAAGAGATATATAATATATTAATGATGTAGTCTTGGGAAGTGAAATGGGAGTATAAACTCCTAAGAGGGTTTTTTTTTTCCCTTCTAGTTGTCTAACCATTTATGGCATCATCCCACTTAATATAAAGACTCCTGATGAGAAAAGCAGAGCAATGTTAATGTATTTAATGGGACGTTGGCTGAATAAAAATCTTCTGATACATTCACATTACCATTAACAGCATTATGCTGAACTGAAATTGAAACGATATTTTGAAATAATTAAGTTTTATTTTCATTTATCTGCATATTAAAATTTAATGAAGTTCTAATAATAATATATAAAGACATAATCCATAAGTTCTACAAAGTACTACATACATGCTTATCTTTACAGACTGTGCAAGATCCCATTATGGTATTTAACTGTTTAAATGCCAGTAGGACTGAGATTTCAAGTAGTGAATTCAGAACCACCAGTAACTGTCTCAGTTATCATCCCTTTTAAAAAACCAAATTGCCTAACTGAAGGAGCTACAAAATACTGGTATCTTAACATTTTGGTTAATTTTTGTGGTAGTGATGACTTTATTTTGTGGTTTGTTTTTTTTTCTTTGAAGTCATCATCTAAGCTCCTCAATGGCCAGGGACACCTTCCACAATCCCAGGCTGCTCCAAGCCTCATCCAGCCTGGCCTTGAACATTCCAGGGATGGGGCAGCCACAGCTTCTCTGGGCACCACTTGTGAGGGTATCTCAAAGTCAGAAACACACTTTGCTTATGCTGCTCTGTGCTTTTTTTCCTCCTTTCCAAGGAGTGAGTACTCCTGGAAGAGTTCTGCTGAGGGACAGAGCATTGGAGGAGTTATTTCTGTTTCAGTATTCATTAGATGTCTCCACCTGTCTGTGCAGGCTGTAGGCTCAGCTGCTTGAGGAATCAGCAACCAGAGCAACTTAAAAGACACTAAATGAAGTTGTTCATTGTTTCTTGTTCCCCAGTTCCAGCTAGAGAATGGCAATTTGCAGCAGGGGGGCTGTTTTTGGAACAAAAAGCTACTGCAGTTTGAAAGCTTTTACTGAGAGTCATTTTATGTAAGAGCAGTGCAAGGGGCATATGTTTGCATGTACATTAGGAAAAAAAAACCAAAACCCACAAACCCAAAACCTAGGAATAGGAAGGTCATATGTTAAAAAAATTATTAGTTTTTAGTATTGATTATAGTCACAAAAACCTTTAGTCATCTGCTGCATCTAAAATGTTTATGCTACATTTGGGCTGAAATGACACAATTTTTTTTTTTCTTTCCCTAAAGAAAGAGATTTCACTTTCAGAGAAAGTCACAGATTGTGGGATCACTGTATCCACTTTGAGTGATTGTTACTGCATGGAAATGTTTCCCATTTTTTAGGTAGTTTAGGCGTTAAATGATAGAAGAAATGAACTTCAGTTACTCTGTGTGTCTTTTTTCTGGAATTTAAAACAGGGAGCTACATTCAAATACATCAGATTTATGTGTATTTAATAACATGCGCAATGTTAGTAGAATTCTATGTAAATTCACTCACTTAAATTTATTTCAGCTGTGCCAGTGCCTTGACACAGGGCACACATTTTGGTTATTAGCCCTTATGTGAACTAATCACAGGAGAAACTCTGCATTGGGTAATTGGAGAGAAGTGTGGGGAAAATAAGGTCTTTGCAAGCTGGCAATACTGCAAGCAAATGTCTTCTCCCTGCCATAAAAGCCCACTAATAATATTTTAAGCTTGGGAGCAGGAGTAAAATACCTACACACATTCATGTGTCATCCTTTGCATACAAACTGCCTTCAATCACAGCAAAGACAGACTGAAAAAGATTTCTGAGAGGCGACCAGTCTTGGAAATAATGCCATTTTAATGTGTTCCAACTTGCACACAAAGTGAAGGTGATTAATAAAGCAAAGGATCATACATATGTGTGAATAAAGCGCAAAAATAACAGATGTGACTTGATATACACATTATTAACTGTAAACTGGTGCAATTTCACAAAACTCTTATTGGCCAACAAAAAATACTCCAAAAGATTGTAAGACTTTTTTTTTCTCCCTAAAAGACTTAAGTTTTAAATCAGGAAGAGCTTAATTTTATTTTGTATTTTATAAAGTGTTTGAGTCTCTGTATTGTGGCAGTTTCCCAGACAATACAAATCTGATAATAAGCACTGTTTAAAAAGTACCCCTAAATTTACATTTAAATTAATTCCCTAAAAAAAAAGAAAGAAAAAAA
>VWPU01014957.1:0-24963 GCA_013398955.1 Callaeas wilsoni
TATATATATTTATATATTTATAAACTCCTTGCTCTGCTGCATTCTGAATGCCATTAATCAGGGAAAACTAAAGCCATTTTGGCCCTTAATTTCATGCACAGGGAAGATGCTTTTTAGTGGGCTGATTTAACAGTTCCCAAAGTCCCACAGTTGGAAATTGCAGCGTTTGATGTTAATTAGGAACATTTTCAGGCAATAACCAGATTATTCCCTGCTGTTCCCACGTGGCAGTGAAAGGAAACCTCCCTTTGGAAGCACCCAGGTGACGGCATCGGGAATTCTGCTGATTCCCAGTTTAGGCTGAAGGGCAAACTCCTGCTTTGGCGCCTTTTCTCCCCAAAATTCCTGCTGCCAGTGCCTCTGGGGGCAGCCCTTCCCTGCCAATCCCAGCTGGGCGCCTGGAATCAGCCCCATCCGATGGGATTTGTCTGGCTCGGCTCCGCGTCCCATCCCGGAACGCCGCGCTCTCCTTGGGGCCATCTGCCTTGCACAATCCCTGGGATTTTACAGCCATGTCATTACTCAATCCTCCCTCAACTCTCTTAATCCCCCTGCTCTAATGGGCTCCCTGCTCTCCTCGGCAAAACCAGCGGAGAAATCCAAAAACAAAAACAAAAATCCAAACGTTCAGGGAAGAGGAGGCGGGAGGAATCCAGGGAAAAGCGAGGCAAAAACAGCGGAGTTTGTTGGTTCGGTTGGATCCCTCCCTCCTTTCCCATGCTCAGGTTGCCTTTCCCTCCTCTCTGCAGCCCAGGGAGGGGGATCCTGGGAAGTTCCTCATTTTCTGGCATTAAACAGTTCCCCAAATCTCCTCATTTTTCCAAGGAGCAGCGGCGCTGGAGGTAGGCAGGGGCGAGGAGGAGGGGAGAGGCTTTGGGGGGGATTTTCCATCTTTTTTTCCTTTCCCATTTTGTTTATCCCTTGCTGGGTTTTGAAGGAGTCTGTAAACATCTGGGGGGATTACATCTGGTTTGGGTTCTGCCTGAAATTCCTGGGAGTTTCGTTCAGTTGAGCGTTAGAACGAAACCAGCAGCTTCTCTGGCAGGTTCTGCCTCAGGATTTTCCATAAATAAACTCTGCATCCCCACATTTTCCCCCCCGACACTTCCCTAAGTTTTCATGGAAGTTTTCCTGTGTGGCAAGGAGCTCAATGAACCTTGGGTTCAGTGACAAGAATGATTCCCTTCTGTTTTCCATATTGTAAAAGGGGGAAGTTCTTCATTTTTCTGCCAGAAGATCGACTTTGTCGGACTATTCCCTTAAAAAAACTTGGAATGTCTTTGCATGGATTGACAGTTTTCCATGCTGATCCTTTCTCTGAGCAAATGCAGCACTCTTGGCACCGATAAAATTCCTTGACAGGAAGTGGTTGAACGTTTCGAGGTGGGGTTTTTGTGTGTGGTTTTGGTTTATTTTGGGGTTTACCTGTGTCATTCCGTGCTCCAATCCCGCTGGAATCCCAGCTCTGTGCTGCACAAGTGTCCTTGGATTTGAGGTCCCTCTTGGCTCTGAGTCCAGATCTTTGCAGCTTTAATTGAGGTGTGGATTTATCAAGTCGAGAGTAAATTGAGAAGCTCGTGATTGGAGTTTTGCCATTGGGAAGAAAAAATCGGGGAAAAACTCTTCAGTTTGGGCAGGGAGAGAAATGCAGGGACTTCAAGCCAGGAAATCCAGGTGGGAAATGAGGCAGAGGGATCGGCAGTGGGTGTGGAGGAGGAGGAGAAGTGACCAAGTAAGGCTGGAGTGGTGGATTCCTCATCTTTAGGTCCCTTCTGCCATGGCCAAATGTCCCCAAATGCAGCCCCACGGTGCTGTGAGGTGCCTTGGGACAGGATTGGGAATGGGAATGGGAAGGGGAAGGGGAAAGGGAAGGGGAAGGGAAAGAGGAAGGGGAAGGGGAAGGGAAAGGGAAAGGGAAAGGGAAAGGGAAAGGGAAAGGGAAAGGGAAAGGGAAAGGGAAAGGGAAAGGGAAAGGGAAAGGGAAAGGGAAAGGGAAAGGGAAAGGGAAAGGGAAAGGGAAAGGGAAAGGGAAAGGGAAAGGGAAAGGGAAAGGGAAAGGGAAAGGGAAAGGGAAAGGGAAAGGGAAAGGGAAAGGGAAAGGGAAAGGGAAAGGGAAAGGGAAAGGGAAAGGGAAAGGGAAAGGGAAAGGGAAAGGGAAAGGGAAAGGGAAAGGGAAAGGGAAAGGGAAAGGGAAAGGGAAAGGGAAAGGGAAAGGGAAAGGGAAAGGGAAAGGGAAAGGGAAAGGGAAAGGGAAAGGGAAAGGGAAAGGGAAAGGGAAAGGGAAAGGGAGGGGGAAGGGGAAGGGGAATGGCAATGGCAATGGCAATGCTGAGTGGCAGCCTGGGATGGGTGTGCAAGGCCGATCCCAAGGGATGCCCGTGGCTCCCAGCGATGGATCCACACAGTCCAGAGTCACCGGATCCACTCCCGGGCTCTGTCACAGAACGTTCCCTCTGTTCCCTCCCTGTGCCAGAAAACACCACCCAATAATGTGGGAAATATCCTGAATTTCCAGAATCAGGAATCGTTCAGGTTGGAAAAGTCCTTTAGGACCATCAAGCCCAACCACCCCCCAGCAGTGCCAAGGCCACCACTGACCCGTGTCCCCAGGTGCCTGAGCCAGGCTGGACAGCCCTCCTGGGGAAGAAATCTTTCCTAATATTGAGGAAATGTCTTGCTCCCATGAAGTTCTCAAAGTAGGAGGGTTGAGTTGGGCTAAAAGTGCTTTTTACTGCGTTCTCACCAGAGAAATGATGGGTTCTTGTCCCCCTTGTTTGTGGGGGACAGCAAATTTCTGGCTGGAAACACAGGGACTGATCAAGATCATAATAAAAAAAATTGAGATAAAAGCAACTAAAAAAACCTTGAAACCCTTAATCCTTTGGGACTGGTTTCTGACGGTCCAGAATTTAAAAAATCGTAATTAAAAGGAGCTTTCTTACAGCACAGAGTTAATAAGCAAAGAACATCCAAGAAAACCTTGATTTTTTTTTCTCTTAAAATGCCACCTTCCCTCTTCGTTTTGTACCTGAGATTTTGGTGGGTGCTGACCAGACAGACCCTTCCAGCAAAAGGAGGGTTAACTCCTGGAGAAAGGGGGTGGAGAGGGAATCCCAGCTTGGAACTTGAGACTTTCCAGCTGAGAAAGAAAGATTTGGAGATGCAGACGTAATCACGGAGCTCTGCAATCAGCTCCCTGTCAAAGGAAGCCGGGAAAAGCACATAAATAACTGCCCAGGCACACTGGGTGCAGGGCAGGACACGGAGCAGCACTGCCACCACCTCCTCCAGGGTGAGTGTGGAAAAACTTCCCGCCTAACAGCTCGGGAAATGGTTTAAATGTTGGGAATGGCCGGGTGGGAAGGTCGGGAGCCGAGGTGAATTCGGATTGTTTGGTACCAGACGCGGTAGGTGCTCCCTTAATTCAGGTTTTCCTGCAGCCGGGCTCCAGGAGTGAGCTGGGAGGGTCTGAAGGAGGATCTCTGCTCTTTCCTGCTGTGAATCCAAAAGTCCCCACGAGCTGCCAAGGACTGCAAACAAACTTCTGGAATGGGAATGCAAATTTGTGTGGATTTCATCTAAAAATGGGAGCGTTTTGATTTGCGTGGCTTAACTGCTTCAGCTTGAGCTGCTCCTCCTTATGTGCCTGCTCCAGCTGCAGGATTCCAGGTAATCCCTGTGTTCAGGATGGGCTTTCCTGAACTTTGGAGCATCCTGGTGGAGCTCCACACTTTATTTGCTGCCTGCGTGATGCTCCACAGCTTCTGCACTGAGTGTGGGGGGTTTGTGCTCCGAAGGATCCAAGGATTTTCTGATTGATCCCGACACAATGAAGGATGGAAGAGATGCTTCTGCCTTGCTTCTCCACGGGGGTTTCCTGCCCTGCCAGGTGCACGGGGATGGGACGTTCCAGCTGGGGTGTGATTTATTGCACTATTATTTTTCTTTTTATTGTAATTATTATTATTATTGCCAGGCTTTATGGAGCAGTTCATGGTCGAGGCGCTCGACTCCTTGAGCGGTTTCACGCCGGGTTTTGTGGGGATGCGTTTGTGAAATGCCTGTTTTCCATTACAAAGCTGGGAGATAAACGAAGATGACAGTCACATTTTCCTAACATAAATTTCTCCCTTTCCCAGTCCTCTTTGGAAACCATAAATTCCAGCAGCCTGGCTGCCTGCTCCAGACATCAAAAGGCCCCGTGGAGGCCGCCGGGTTTACAAGCCCTGCTTGCCTGGGTCAGGTCCTGTGCAGGAGAGACACAGATGATCCAGATCATCCACATGACAGCAGAAAGCTGGGATGGGAAGCAGAGTGAAAGGAGGAAGCTGGACAATGTGGGAGGGGAAGGAAAATCTCCTGAGAGGACTTGTCTCAGCTGATACAGTTCAGGTGGTGGGGAGAGATTTCCCTGCTTTTTCTGGCCGGTCAACATCTTCCTGTTTTCCTGCTCCTGCCCTAAGTGTTTTCAGCCCTAAGAACCTTTTGAGCTCAAACTCGTGTCCAAGTTGTTGTCTCATCACAGCTCCATGAATGCAACATCCTTTGCTCTTGGCCTTGCTGGACGCTGCCTTTTGCCCAAATCGGATCCATTCACAAACTTCCTCTCCTTGGCTTTGTCTTCCCTGTCACATCAAATATTCATCAGGACTTTTCCTCCCTGGCCTGTCCTCATCCCGTTCCTGTTCTCGTTTAGGATCTGCTCCTTCCCCCCTTGCCCTTGGCAGGACCAAGATTTCAATGCAAACAAAGAAAATGCAAAATTCCAATGCAATTTCGATGCTTCGCTCCTCGTCCTTTAGTCCCATTCCCTGTTTTCATGGACCCTCTGTCCCTTTGAGCTTGGATCATCCTTCCTTGTGCAGCACCTACCACTTTTTCATAAGGTATTAAGAGCAATTCATCCATGAGTTTCAGCTGTCACCAGCTCAGAGCTCTGGATCAGTGATACTTCTCTTTTTATTATAATTATGCCAAGATTAAACATAATTACCCTGAAGTTATGAAACGTGAATGAACCCAAGACTTAAGGTATAGATGAGAAAGGTTTTTGCTCTTCTTTAAAAACTTCCCTGTGCCTTGAAGAGCAGCTCAAACCAACTGATCTGTGAAATAAACCCTCTTTTACCTCTTCAACTTGCTGAGTCCTCATCGACACAGGGAGACCTTCAGCAACCAGCACCCCAATGGATAAGAACAAAGAATCCCGCAGCACATTCCCTGTCTTCCATTATTTTGGTTCTTAATATTTGCCATAAATAAATTCAGTTTCCAAGTAATAATAATAATAATAACAGTAAAAAGAAAATTTTAAAAAATTAAAAAGAAAAAAAGGTAGTTCTACATTGTGGAGCAATGTCTGTCCAGCAAGTCTGAGCTCCTGCCCTCATGTGTCTGGAAAACATCGATTTATATCCAATGTGCAGACGCTTTTCCCAGTTTCCAGGTGGGGATTTGCTGGAGATACCTCAGGCTCACCCTCCTGCCATAAACAGCTGGTGCACAGAAACTTGGGATTTCTTTTGCACTTGTCGCTGCCTCTTTCCCCCCGGGTTTTAAATTCCCTTGTTTCACGGCAGGGAGGGGAAGCCAAGACCAGCTCCACTCCCTGAACTCCCCCCAGAGCTTTGGGCTGAGATTTCAGCTCCTTCGACCAAACTCTCACCTCGTCCACTTTTCAGAGGGCAAGGGATGAAGTGCAGGCCTCCAAATTCCCTGTTCCCACGATTTTTCTGTCTCTTCTCATCGTTATCAGTTCTCTAAGCCCTTCTAGGTCTGGTCTAGTCCATTCTCTTACTAAAAAATCCACTTTCAGTTTGGTTTGATTTCATTTCGTGTGTCCCCAGAACCGAATGTTTCCCTTCAAGCTGTGAAAGCTTCTCCTCAATTAACTGAATTCCCTTTTTATCTTCATTCCCTGCTCATGTTTTACTGATTAATAAACTGAAAGTGTTTCAGTTCTAGCTTGGAACTCGTGGACACTGCATTTTGGGGTTCCAGCTCCTGCTGGAGATCCTCTTCCCTCGTGAGGGCCTTCAGTGGGAGATCAGACACACGGATCCAGCCTGTCCTGGATGTGCCATTCCCAGGGCTCCCAGCATGGATACCTGTGTCCATCACCTCCCAGAGCAAGGAATTCCCCCCTCTCTGCCCCACCAAAAACATGGAAACAAAATTCTTTCAGTATTTTTCACCAGCAGAGCTGGGAAAGGGGCTGGGAGATGTGGCCAGAGGTTTGTAACTGAGCTCAAGGAATGTCTGCACAACCCCCTCAGGCACAAGGGGGGAATATTGGGGTGTCCTGAGCAGAGCCTGGCTTGGACTGGATGATCCTGATGGGTCCCTTCCAACCCAGGATATTCCATGATCCACAGTGGAAAGTCCCCTGCTCATGGCAGGGGTTGGAACAAGGTGAATTTTAAGGTCCTTTCCAACCCAAAGGATCCCATGAGTCCATGGCCGTGATCCATTTGGGAATAAAACACTCTGGAAGCTCTAAAGGACTCCAGCAACGATGGCTGAACTCTGAACTCCCCTTCCCCACAAACACCTGGGGCAGGTTATTCTCTGTTTCAAACCTCTTGCTTGCCCATGAAAGAGGTTTAATTTAATTTAATCCACTTTAATTTGGTCTCCTTGCTGTGGAAGAACTGAGCTCCTTTTCAGCCCCAGGACGATTTGCTTCCACACAGAAGCCAGGTCTGAAATCCACTCTTTTTCCTCAGCCACCTCTTTTAACCTAGATATAAAATCCACTCTTTTCCCTTGGCCATCTCTCTTAAACCAGATATAAAATCCACTCTCTTTCCTCATCCACCTCTTTTACGCCAGATATAAAATCCGCTCTTTTCCCTCTGCCACCTCTTTTCACCCAGATATAAAATCCGCTCTTTTCCCTCTGCCACATTTTTAAAGCCAGATATAAAATGCACTTTTTCCCTCATCCATCTCTTTTCACCCAGCTATAAAATCCCCTCTTTTCTCTCATCCACCTCTTTTAATTCAGACGTAAAATCCACTCTTTTTCTTCATCCACCTCTTTTAACCCAAATATAAAATCACCTCTTTTCCCTCATCCACATTTTTAAAACCAGATATAAAATCCACTCTCTTTCCTCATCCACCTCTTTTAACACAGATATAAAATCCACTCTTTTCCCTGATCGACCTCTTTTAACCCAGATATAAAATCCACTCTTTTCCCTGATCCACCTCTTTTAACCCAGACGTAAAATCCCCTCTTTTCCCTCATCCACCTCTTTTAAGCCAGACTTAAAATCCCCTCTTTTCCCTCGGCCATCTCTCTTAACCCAGATATAAAATCCACTCTTTCCTCATCCACCTTTTTTAACTCAGGTATAAAATCCACCCTTTTCCTTCAGCCACATTTTTAAAGCCAGATATAAAATCTACTCTTTTCCCTCATCCACCTCTTTTAAGCCAGACTTAAAATCCCCTCTTTTCCCTCGGCCATCTCTCTTAACCCAGATATAAAATCCACTCTTTCCTCATCCACCTTTTTTAACTCAGGTATAAAATCCACCCTTTTCCTTCAGCCACATTTTTAAAGCCAGATATAAAATGCACTCTTCCCTCATCCACCTCTTTTCACCCAGACATAAAATCCACTCTTTTCCCTCAGCCACATTTTTAAAGCCAGATATAAAATCTACTCTTTTCCCTCATCCACCTCTTTTAAGCCAGACTTAAAATCCCCTCTTTTCCCTCGGCCATCTCTCTTAACCCAGATATAAAATCCACTCTTTTCCCTGATCCACCTCTTTTCACCCAGCTATAAAATCCCTCTTTTCCCCCGGCCGCCCGTGTTTTATTCCCTTTGGATGTCCCCATTCTCTCAGTGCTCAGCCCCGGGGTGAGGATTTGGCTGCTGCCCTGCTCTCAGCCCCCAGCTCAGGATTCCCGAGTCCTGCTCCCGCTGCTCTTCCCGAGCCCGGACTGGGCCCTCTCCTAAGGAGCTGTCTGGTTCCCGAGCCTGCCAAGAGCTGAGGCAGCTCCTGCCGCAGGACACACGGAGCGTGGTAGCGTCTGACCTTTGCAGTTCTCTCTTGGGAAAGGGGAGACAAAAAGGCACGAAATAAAGCAAACAAAACAGGGAACAGCGCTGCAAGTGCCAGAAGCAAAAGTCACTTGAGATAGCAAGTTGGAATTTTTTTTTTTCCCTTTCTATTTTTAATCCGCTCACTTTCATTTTTCTCTGGAACTCGTGCAAAGGACGAGCTTCTGGATAAGGAGAAGTGACTGAACTTGTGCTGAGCCATAAATAATCTGGGGAATCAGCGGTGCAGGCAAGGGGGACGCAGAACTACGTGACCGCGGAGCTGAAGTCTGGGCAAACCCCTCTTTGTCTGGGCCGTTTTGCCTGGTTTTGCAGAGAGCTGTCTGCAGCCCCGAATCCACTCTCAGGGCAGTGTTATTACAAGAATCCGTCTTTGAAACCCCAGCAGAATTTGTTTGGATTGCTAATTTCCTCGAGGCCTCGGGATATGCTGGAGTGGAGGAAATCCACGGGTTAGCACACGAGGTATCCAGTTGCAGGGTCTCTGGGGGGTTGGGAAATCACTTCCCAAATGTGCCTAATAGTCCTGGGGTGGAGAAATTATTAGTGGTGATTACACCCCGAACCAACAAACGATCAAAGCAGATCCCGCGCAGGGATGTGGGCGCTGAAAGAGCAGGAAAATGGATGGGAGAGTGGGGAGATAAAGGCTCCACGCTGCTTTTGCTGTGTTTTGTCCCTGGGTAGAGCCACATCTGTGGCTAAATTACATTTCTTTCAGCAAAGGTCTTAACGAGGAACTTGAAATTGCCAGCATGGAGGAGTCATGCGTGGCTTTCATCCAGTTCTCCGCTTTTTAGGACCCTTGGAAAGACGGAAACCAGCTCGTTTTTAACTTCAGACTGTCCTTGGAAATCTTGACTTGCAGAACCAAAGGGACTCTGGAAGCGGCAGTTCCTGTCCTTGCTGTCCCCTCCACAGGGGATGTGGTGACACTGCTGCTCACCCAGCCCCGAGGTCGTGGTGAGGGCTTCACCAGGCCTTGGACACTGCCAGGGATCCAGGGGCAGCCACAGCTTCTCTGGGAAATCCATTCCAGAGCCTCTCCACGCTCCCAGGGAGAAGTTTATAGGAATTTATAATGGCTCTTTCCTCAGGGACATCCGATTGGAAAAGGGACCCCAAATCGCCACCTACGGGGTCTTAAATCTGCAAAATATTCCAGGAGGAACAGGAAAACTCAGGGGTAGCGAGGGCTGAACTTCCTGCCTCAGACAGAGGGATTTTCCTTGAGGGTTTGAAGGGATTCCTGCAGGGACACCTGCACTGGGTCCTGTCCTTCCCCTGGCTGACCCAGAGGCTGCTCAGGCTCCTCCAGGAGAGCTCCACGTCCCTCCGGATCTCCCAGGTCTCCAGAGGGAGCTGTGGACAGCGGGGACACTCTGGGGTGTCCTTGTGGGTGACAGTCCCTGAGAACAGCGACATCTCGTGCTCCGCAGCACCCCCAGACGGGACATTCCCAAAGGAATGGCATCTTCCCTGGAAAAGCTTGTTTGTCCAAGGGTGGACATGAGGGACCTGTGGTTGATCCAAGGAGGTTTTGTGCTCACCTCTCTGGTCTCGTGAAATCCATGTCTTGGAAACAACATCCCAGGGAAAATCCTGGCGGATTTAAGAGAAATCCCACTTTTCCCAAGCCCCCTTCATTCATTGGAACGTTTGAGGTGCAGCTTTGTCCCAGACAAACCCTATTGACACACAACCCAATTCTGATCCTTCTCGCCAGGCAGCCGTGCTGTTCCCCTTGGAAAAAAGGGATTCCCTTCAGGAAGCTCCTTCAGGAGTGAGAGATCCGCAGAGGGACCTGAGCTCTCAGCCCCCAGGGCCTCAAGGTTAGTGGATTTTATGTTGCATCCTTTTAAAAACCATTGGAACTGCAACAGGATGGGAAATTATTTCGGAGGATAAATATCCCCTGCAAGGAAGCTCACAGGGATATGGAAAAGTGTTTCCAAAGGCAAGGTAAGCAGAGGAATCTCTTTTCCCTAATTTATTCTTTCTCCACCATCCTGGATGGAAGAGGAGCCTGGGTTTGTTTGCACCTTGCATGAGAAATAATTATTTTTTTTCCCTCATGATTGGAATTTGTATAAATTGACGATACCACAAAGGACAGGGTGAGAAAGAGCAACACCAGAGCTGGGTGTTAATTATTCTCCTGTTAAAGTTTGCCCTTGAGCTCATGTTAATTGTGTTTAATCACAGGTTTAAGGACAGGTTCCAGCTCTACCAGGAATGAGGGAATTCCTTGAGTCTCTTCCCAGTGCTGGGTTTTCCTTGCTCAAGGGCTGCACTCATATCACCAGAGTTTGGATTTGTCTTGTTTCCTGTTTTATCCAAATGATTTTAGAAGATGCAGTGCAGAAAAAGGAGGATTTCATGCAAATTAAGGGGTGAGCAGGAGAAAATCCAAACTGTTTTGGCTCTGGGAACTCCCAGGGTTTCCCTCTCCAGCCTGTGGAGACAGGGAAGCGAAAAGAAGCAGGAAAGGAAATTCCAAGGCAGTTTTCAGTGGCAGGGAAGGCACTTGAAGGCCCTTCCCATCCATCCCTCCCTCCCCTCTTGTGCAGCACCTCCCACTCCAGGGTAGGAAAAGCACAAAAAGTCAGGAAATGGTGAGGACAGAATCGGTTTTTAATTTGTTTTCTCCGGTTTTTAATAATCCCCCATGCTGTTAATAATACATTTCTATTCCTTGAAAGATCAGAACTCATAAACTTCCTTTTTTTTAAGGCAGTGCTTGTTCAGGGGGTTAAACCTTCTCCCAGGTGCCATTCCAAAAAAAGAGTAGGCATTTAAACTCCAGGAATTCCAGTCTGCAGGACAAAAAAAGAGAGACTTACTTGAAGCTTGGGCAGGTCTGGTTTTTCAGTGTCTACAACCTCCCTCCCCCCTAAAATAACACTTGAGCCATGGTGAGGGGAACCTTGGGCCAAGTTTTACAACTTAACCACATGCAGAAGTGCTTATGCAACTGCTGCCTTAAAAATGAACTCAGATTTGAGGCGAAAAAGGAGAGTTTGGGGACAGTGAGGGTGTCAGGCTGGTCTGGAGACGTGCTGGTACCTTTGGGGGCTTCACACCTCGGCTTCTGTGGTTTGTGATGGTGCCAGGAGGGAGCTCAGAGGGTTTTCTGTGTCTCCCTGGATGTCATTTAAGGTTGGGCAGAAGGGAATTTTAGGAGATGAGCAGCACCTCCTCGAGTTACTCTCTGCAGGTTAAAGCAACACCAGAAAAAAAGAGAGAGATATCAGAAAAAATAGAGAGATATAAAAAATCCAGGCCCTTTTTTCCAGCTGGTTCCACCTGTGTGGTCTGCTCTGCTGGGGAATTCCTGCTTTGGGAGATCTCCACAGCTCCCAGGGGGCTGAGGGAGATGTGTTGGAGGGGCTCATCAGCCTCTCTCCTCGGAGACCTTAAAGTTTGGTGCCTCTGGGAGGTGGTGGCCCTGCGGCCTTTGGAGGTGTCCCTGAAAAGGAGCTCAGGACCAACATCAAGAGTGAAAGCAGAGCCTGGAGCTGGACCCTTGGCTTTGCCCCAGCCCAGCGGATATTCAGTGCTGGCCTGGAGCCTCTGGGATTAGCAGAGAGCTGTTTTCCTCAGGGATTTGGGGAAATCTCCAGCTTGGCTTCTCCAAGGTCGGTTCTTCCCCGGTCTCGTGACGGGTCCATCCCGTGAGCAAGAGCAGGTGGTAAATCCATCACCTCCTGAGACTCCCAACTTTTTATTCCCTTTTTTCCCCCCTTTTTGCCTTTCACACAATGGCAGCAGGGCCTTCCAGAGGGAGTTTATAGCTGTGGACTCCCCAAGGAAAAGGATGGAGTTGGTGGGAGCACTGTTGGCATTGCCTCAGCAGCGGCGGATTAAAAATCATTAATTCCAATCAGCGGGAAGCTCCCGAGGCCTCTGCCCTGCCCTGCAGAGCTGGACTGGGATGGGCACGAGCTCTTCCCCATGGCCAGGACACTGGGAATGACTCCAGTGTGGGCACACTTTGGGATCTTTGGAACGACAGTGAGGGTGGGAGCACAGAGATGGCCTTGGCTTTGGATGTCGTTTTCCTACGGAGAGCGAGCTGGATTGGAACAACACGACCCTCAGGGGATGAGCTGCTCCCTCCGAGCGCTCTTTTTACATCAACCTCCCCCAGCTGGGCCCGAGCAGGACCAAACTGGGGGGATTCATTTGGATTTTCCCTGTTCCAGTTGGTTGGAGTCGCTCTGTAGTTGCCCCATTCAGGTAGGAAAGGCCTGGCCCATTCCAGAGCAGGAGACACAGGGAAGCTGAGGGAAGAGGCAGCTCCGTCACTGCATCCAAATAATAATGTGCTGGATTTGTGTTTCTCTTTTTGGGGCCATCTGGAAAATCACTTGCTCAGCGTGAGTGGAAATGCAGGGAAGGATTTATGGGATAAAGCGGGGGGCACTGGGACACCCCCTTCAGACAGATCCAGGGAAATGGATCCCGTGGAACAGCCTCGTGTGTGCCACACGCTCCTTTTGTGGGAAAGGAGCCTTGGATACAAGGGGTTGGATCCAGGCTTTAATGAAAAACCTCATTTTTTGGTGAGTCGCTGAGGCCAATTCCTTCCAAGTGCCCGCCTCTGACCTCTCCCAGCAGCCATTCCCTTCCCTTTGGGATCATGCCCGGGATGTGCCAGCTCTGCCCTCCCGGTGCCAGCATAGGGAGCCCGGGCACAACACTGAGGGACTGGTGGTGTGGAAAACCCATCCCATTTCTTGGAGAGAGCCTCTGGGAATGCTGCAGGCAGGGAAAGGCGGTGAGCAGACCCCGAGGTGGTGCTGACATCACCAATAAAGCTCAGGGAGCTCTCTCCAACTCCTGAGCCTCAGTGCTTGGATTTAATAAACTCCAGAGCTCCGACACGACCCCGCTGTACTCCCAGAGCTCCCAGGTCATGGAGAACGAAGGATTTCTTTCAACACCCCAGAAAACCCATGAAAATCAATCTCCAACCCGTGCAGAGCCCACCCTGGCTTCCACCCACCGTTCCTGCCTCGGAGTCTTTGCCAGGAACCTCCTGGAAGAGAAAAACCCCAGGGCTGCTGGGCAGGCTTTGCAGGAGCTCGGGATGGACAGATCTTTGATCCCCTTGGATCCTTCAGGGGCTGCAGCAGTGGCAGCTGCCAGTCCCACCAAACCCTGCTCTCCAAACAGAGATTCCCTGGGAATTTCCCTTGGGCTCCAGGGCTTTGTCTCCTCCCCACTTTTGGGGCAAAGCTTTGCTTTGCTGCACTGCTCTGAGTTTTACTTTTGCCCTATTAATTCCTGGCAAAACAGAGCCCAAACAGCTCTAAACAGAGCTGGATGACAGCATGTGCCAGAGGTTGTTCCTGCTCCTGCCATCTGGAGCAGCATCACCCCTTTGTCCCCCCTTTTTCCCCCGTTTATCTCCCTGTCTCCTTCCAGGTCCCAGCCTGTTCAGTTCCTGTTCTTCTTCCCTCACACTTCTTTTATTTCCTTCTGCTCCTGTTTCTGCCTCTGCCCTGTCCCTGCAGCAGCTCTGCTGTGCCCACAGGCCCTGTTCCTACAGAAATGGTGATTAAAATGAGGCCAGGTTAATATTCCCTCACTGGAACGTGCATGGAGAATCCCTCCAATTCCATGATGGCATTTCTGAGCTTTCAGCATTTTTAGGACGTGGTTTTTTGAGCCGCTTTCACCTGTGTCAGCCAGAACCCAGGAATGGGGTGAGGTGAGCGTGGAAATGCCCCCTGGTTGTGCCCTGAGGCCCAGAGCTGAGGGACCTCCTCCATCCCCCCCTCCTCTGCCCTCACGGCACTGGAGATGATAAAGGAGAGGTTCAGACCCACCAGCCTCTTCCCAGCCCCTTCCAGCAGGGAATGCCTCCCAGGGATTTGTTCCCAGTGGAGTCTATTGCAGCATTTTGTCTGATTTTCAAACAATAAAACACCCCAGGGTTGCTCCATCTCAGACCCCCCAAATGTGAGGTTATTCAGCCCACAGCTCCCACATCAGTGCTGCACTGAGCATCTGAAGGTCACTGCTGCCTTCCCCAGCTGGGAAAGGCCCAGAGGTGGCAGCCAGGAGGGGGAAGGACATTTCCAATGGGAAAAGGCTGTGCTTGGAGCCTGGACCTTTTCCCTCCCCTCCCACTGCAGTCACAGTGGATGAATGATTCGTTTGTCATCAAATTAAGGCCCAAGCTGGGACTTTGGCTTTGCTGGTCCATTCAGCAGAGTTTTGCTTTTGTCTGGCCAAAAAGTGACTCAGAGGAGCCATGACCGAGGGGCACGAGCCTTCCTGCAGCCAGGCAGGGACTGGAATTCATCCGTCAATGAACCCAGGGAGAGAGCTTGGTTAGGAAGCAGAGGAAGCCACGGGCAGCGAGGTTGGGATCAAGAGTTGCTCCACAGGGAGAGAACGGTGAGGAAAGGACGGGCTGTGCCGATCCAACACCCAGGATAAGGAGCTGACTGGGGTCAGGGAGCTCTGGGAGCTCCCAGACAGTTTTGCAGCTGGGTGGGATCCAGACGGAGCAGCCGGTGGGAGCCAGACCGTGCGTGGGCTGCTGAGGATGTGTTTCCATTTCTCATCTTCCATCCCAGCAAGAGTTTTTACATCGCAATAAACTGAAGGAATTCTGCACTTTCCCAGTAGCACAGGGCTCCTGTTGGGGGTTTTGGGAGGCACTTCGAGGGCTGGGAATGCAGGGTGGGAAGGGAACCCCATCCAGGTGGTCCTGGGGAGAGCTGGGCAGTGTGGGAGGGATGGATCTGCACTTTTGGGGAGAGCAGGATCCCACTGGGAGTCAGTTTGGCTTCTGCAACAGTGGATGGGAACTGCTGCCTTTTGTACGGAATTGTCTTGTCTTGTCCAGCTTTTACTCCAGGGCAGCAGCTCCTTTCTTCCCCCATGGAAATCCCTCCAGAGGTCAAACCCCTGGCTGGCTTGAGGGAATTTTCATGGGGTGGGATTGAAGGGTTGGGATGTGACCCTTTGCTGGGAAAGCTGGGGTTCCTGACCAGGTGGGAATGCACTGGACCAAGTGAGCTGAGCTGCTCAGTGCTGCTGGAGCTTTGGATTCTTCCGTGGAAGGGACCAAACGCAGGGAAAAGTCTGTGGGATCAGGGAACAGGAACCAGGAGAGCTGAAACCAAGCCTTGGCTCTGCCATGGACTCAGTGCATTGCCCCGAGGGTGTCCTTTAAGGTCACCCTGAAAAAAACCAGCTCCTAACCTGGGGTGTTAAGTCAGAGTGTGGACAACTCCCAGGGCTTGAAGTTGTCCACTTTGGAAAGGTTCCAAAGGTCTATTCCTCAGGCTGGGACTTCTGCTGCCCCTCCACTGGAAAATATTCATGGACAATTCCAATATCTTGGCTTCAAGGGGTCGGTGATGGTTGACTTGGAAGGATGGGGGAGAAGGAACCCATGTCCTGATTCCTGGAATTTCAAAGGTTGGATCCTTTGGATCGTTACTTGCCTTGACCTCAGTGAGAGGTGCTGGTCCTCGCAGCAGGGAGGAGAAGATCCCTTACTGGGACAGCTGGGATTTTCCACGGAGCTTGAGCTGTTCTTGCGCATAATTCCCACCGCAGTTTATGAGCCTTTGGTGCCTGCTCCTTTGCAGATCCTGGGAAAACTGCTGCCAAAACCCACCAGCCAAACGTTCTGGGAGCAAAATGCTGGTGCCACCCGAAATCCAGCCGGGGTGAGGAGCAGCTGAGGAAAATCCCTGTGGAGGGAATGATCCCAGAGCTCTTGGATCAGCTCTGCACACATTCACTTAATCCCAATAAAAGTCTCTCCGCTGGGCAGGGAGCAGCTCCCGGCTGGAAGGCCCCTGGATGACTGGACTGGGAGGGAGGCTGAGCTCAGCCAAAGGCAGAAACGCTTCAGTTCTGCAGAATTCCACGTGCCAGATCTCTAGGTGCCTCTCCGGGCTCGGGTCTGGCTGGAGGGAAGGGTGATCCATGTGTGCACCTGCCCCTGGGATAATCCCAGCCTTGGGCAGCTCCGCTGGCTCAGCTCAAGGTGAAATAATGGCCTTGGAAACTTCTCCTGAGGGCTTTGGAAAACCAGGGCAGCCCTGTTGGCTGTTTCCTTGGGATTTGGTTCCACCAGCTCCCAGGACCTGTTTTCCACGGGGCTGGCAAGCTCTGTCTGGCCATTGGATCTTGGACTGATGGGAGCAGAGCCTGTGCTGAGCCTGTCAGCTCGGGGGAACCATAAAAAAGGAACCGTAAAAAGAGTCCAAGCAAACAAAACCTGGAAGCCTGGAGAGGGAAAGGTCATGGAGACACCCTCTCCATGGCAGGACACTGTGTTTTTTGGGGCTGGGCTGCTCTGCCTGGCTGCAGATCTCTGGCACATCTCAGATGGACTCTGTGGAGCTGCAGGAAGCAGCTCAGACTCGGGATAAACCAGGAAGATGTTTTTGAAGCAAAAGCAGGTGTTAATCAATGCTCAGGGAACGTTTCAGGTGCCTCCTCCCTCCCTGTCCGGAATCCATCTCCAGCAGGATGGAGAGTTCCCTAGAAAAATGGATCCAGGCTGCAAACCCGGGATCTCCATCCCAGGCAAGGAATTTGCTTTGATTCCCTTCTGTCCCTGGAGCAGCTGCCACACTTATCCCACAAACGGGGATATTCCGGCTCTGCCCGAATCCTGATTTGTGGGGCATTGTCCCAGCTGCTGGATGTGTCTGGAGCCTGTGGTGCCCAGCACGGGATTGGTTTCCTTCCTGCAAACCAGGATGGGACCGGTGCTGGCGGCCGAGGAGCTGCCAGGAACCCGGGGGAAACAATTCCCAGAATCTTCCCTTGCAGGGCACAGCAGCCTGAGGCTTTAGGGAGCTGCCACATCATTCCTGTGGCATTTCCCCATCCTGACCAGGGCACGAACCCCATCCCGGGAAGTGTCCAAGGCCGGGCTGGACAGGGCTTGGAGCACCCTGGCATAGTGGAAGGTGTCAGGGTTGGAACAAGGAGAGTTTTGAGGTCACTTCCATCCCAAACCTTCGGGCAGAGCGTTCTGTCCAGGTTTACCAGGTGGGAATGGGCTGGGAACCGTTTCTCCAGCCTGGAATGGGCCAAAGGCTCTTTCATCTCTTTCCCAAGCCTTGGGACACCCTCCCCACTGAACCCTTGCTGTTCCTGCTGAGCGAACCCAAAGATTATTTCATCCCTGTCCTGAGGCCCAGCCGGCTCCAGAGCCAACAGGAACGTGGCTTCAGGATCTGGGGAGGGCCCCCAGGATCCCAAACATCCCAAAAATCCATCAAGGTCTGTGCTCCGTGTGCACGGCCGGGATCTGCTCCGGCTCCTGCCAGCCCAATGTGCTGGAACGATCCCGGAGCTCCACGTGCCGAGGGACAAACTGGAAACAAACACTCCTCTCTAGGATTTCAGCCCCCAACTGCGCCAGCTGGAACAATCCAGGCCCTCCTGGGGCTCGTGGCCTTTGCCTTTGTCTCCTTGTCGGGGAATCAAGCTGATTCCTGTCAGGAAGATAAATGTTGTCTCCGAAGCTGCGATAAGAAGGATGAAATCTGTCCTTTGCCGAGGGCTCTGCAGAGGTTTGGGGGCATGCAGTTGGAAAATCGGGATTAGGCTTGCCAAGAGCACGGAGGCTGATCCAGGGGGTTGGATTTTGGGGGGAGGAAGTGGATGTGAACCCTTTATTTGGAGGTCATTTACCAATTCTCATCCCTTTTCCAGTCCAGTTCAGTTCCAGATCAGTTAAACTCAGGGATACTCGGGTGAGGAAAGTCTTGGAAGCACAAGGGCAGATCCCAAAAGGTCTGCTTTTCCCTGGATATGGGGACGCTGAGTGTGCTGGCCTCCATCCCGTTCCCACAGCTGGTGTCCACCTGAGGAAACCCCATCAACATCTGCGGGGTGTCAAGTGGGGAGGAGGCTGTGGCACCTCTGCTGCCCAGTCCTGGCTGAATCCAGCCTGGATTCTCCCCCTCTGCCACTTAAGCAAAGAAATTTCCTTAAAACTCGTGGTGAGCCCTTCTTAGTGAGTGCAGGTGGTGAGAAACACAAAATTTCCCAAATAAAATCAGCAAAATGCTGGGTGGCAGCCCTGGTTCCCTTGGCTTCCTTAAAAACCCAGCTCTTAATGGATCTGCTGGAAAGTTTTTGAGATGCTGTTTGAAGTCTGGGCCGGTTTTATGTTTTATGCAGGAATTTGGCTGCAGGAAGTCTCGGTTCTTTCACGTCTTTTGTATCAAAATCCCTTTATAGACCAAATAATCCTTTTTCCATGGCAGAGCCTCTGCCCCGTGCCCAGATTGCTCCAACCTGCTCATGCTGCTGAGATGATTTCTGTCTTAAAATCAAATCTGTAGCTTTTTTGTTGTCGTTTTCGTTAAATTTCCAGGCTTTTGCTGTTTTCCAGGGACATCTTCATGGGGTGGAATTTCCAGGGCTGGAAGTGCTGGGGAAGTTGGGGCTCATGAAGAGCTGGGAATGCACTGAACTCAAGTGAGCTGAGCTGGTCGGTGCTGCTGGAGGTTCGGCTTCTCTTCCAGTGGTGTGCAAGGAGCTAAACATGGGGAAAAAGATTTCTGTGGGATCAGGGAAGAGGAACAGGAGAGGAGAAAGAGGAGAGGAGACAGCTCAGCAGAGCTGGAGCATCCCCGAGTGTTGAGCGCCCGGAGCCGCTGACCTGGAGTCACCTCCGCTGGCACTGACGGGAAAGCCTCGCCAAAAATTCCTGTGGTTTCCCAGCTCCTGGGCTGCCGGGGGTTTACACCATTCCCAAAGGCAGCCGTGCCTTCAGGAATCCCCCTCTGGAGCCGGCAGCTGCGGCTGCTCCATCCCGCCCCGCACACGCTGATAACGAGCTGGGCGAGGCTTTTATCAGCACCCCGCTGACATCCCCGCCGCGGCGATGAAGGCTCGGGCTGCTGGAGGCACCGGGAGCCTCCCGGCTCCTCCCGGGACACTCCTGGCATTGATTAGGGATGTGCCGGCCGCAGGGATGCAGCGGGAACGTGACGGACGAGGAGCGGCGGGCGCTGCCCTTCCCCGCGGCCCCCGGGTGCCAACGGGAGCCAGGAACGAGCTGCGGGAGATGGGATGACAGCGGCTGCGAGATAAGGATGTGGTTTTCATTTCAGCATCCCATTAAACGGGAGGAGAATGTTCCCGTCCCGCAGCTCGTTCGCAGCTCTGCGCCGGGATGGAGCCGGCAGGGCCCCAGATGTGGCCGGGAATAGGATCCCAGGGATTGCAAATCCCGGCTGGATTGGTCTCCTGAGCCTTGCACAGGCGTTTGTGCTGCGCGGAAAGAGGTGAAGGTCCCAGCGTGGCTTTGCAAGGCTGGAAAATCAGGAGAAGGCAAATTCCTGACTCTGTTTTTCAGGGAAAATTTGGCTCTTCCAGCGCCGGAATCCAGGCTCTGGTGTAAAATCGGGAATTTGCTGTTTCAGTGGGAGCAGGCAGAAATCAAACAGACTGTGATGACATTTAGGGAAGGGGCAGGGAATGCACCAGGGACATCCCCTGGCATCAGCCTGGACTTCCCGTGGGGATGGGTGTTGGGAAAGTCTCCGGGACACCCAGCCTGGGGGCGGGATCGGTATTCCCAGTATATCCCAGTATGGTGCCAGGCTGGACCGGTCATCCCTGGTCATCCCTGGATCTCGTAGCCTCTGCCCAGCCACTGCAAGGCTTTCCAGGAGGAAGCTCTGCATCACTTTATCCTTTGCCCATTCCCAACCGTGTGGTTCAGTGGTAACCTCGGATTCTGACCAGGAAAATCCCTCCGAGGCCGGCCCGGGGTGTGCCAGCTCTGCAGGCTGGAGCATCCCTGTCCTCTGCTCCCGGCTTTTCCAGCCAGAGCCCTGCCTGCCAGGACTCAGAAACTGCTGGGCAGACTCATCCCCATTTCACAGAATCATGGGATCAGGATCACCGCGGGTGGGAAAGAGCTCCAGGATCACCGAGCTGTGCCCAGGCCCCACCCTGGCCCCAGCCCAGAGCTCTGAGTGCCACCTCCAGGGATGGGCACTCCAAACCTCCCTGGGCGGTTCCAATTCCTCACCGCCCTTTCCATGGGGAAATTCCTGCTGGTGTCCAACCTGAGGCCATTCCCTCTCCTCCTATTCCCCGGGAGCAAAGCCTAATCTCCCCTGGCTGTCCCCTCCTGTCAGGGAGCTGTGGGGAGCCCGAAGGTCCCCCCTGAGCCTCCTTTCCTCCAGCTGAGCCCTTTTCCAGCTCCCTCGGCCTCACCAGAGTCACAAATGAAGCCAAACCGAGCTTCCATGGGACACAAGCCTCTTCAAACTCAGTTTTATTTCCCAAACAGCACAACGCTGCTCCCCTTGACCAATCCTTTGTCCCAAGGCCGGCTTGAGGAGCCGGGCTCAGCTTTGCTCGAACTCTTGGAAAGGCAGCACTTGGAGCCTGGGCCTCTCCCGACCTTCCTGGAGCGCTCACATGTGCGGAGCAGAGCCGGAGCCTCGCCCGCTCCGAGTGCATCATGACCTCAGTTAAGCAAACACTTGCTGTAATCGCCTCCAGATCTGCCCTGGCTTTGATCAGCTGCAGGATCACTTTATCTTATGATATAAATATGTAAAACATCCATTTGTTTTCGGGCAGGATGCAAATAAATCATTGCGTAAGTTCGGGCCCGAGCGAGGAAGCTGAAGCTGAGGGGGGGTGCAGCCATGGCTCCAGAACTCCTCAGGCTCCACCTCCTGGAAGGTCATTCCTGCAGGAACACGGCGTTTCTCTTCCCAGCAAGGCCCTACTTTGCTTTATTCCAGTTCCTGTCACCCATGGACAGCTCTGGGCGTTCCCAGCGGAGCAGTGCCGCCGGCACAGACGCAGTGCCGCCGCTGTCCCACGGAACAGTGCCCGTCCATCCCTCCCAATCCCACCTGGCTCTCCCCAGTGCTCCAGAAACAGCTTCGGACTCCTCCTGGGATCACTCAGAAGTTCTGGTGGTCATCAGTGTGGTGGCCATTGCTCCGGTGGCCATCGCTCCGGTGGTCATCAGTGTGGTGGCCATTGCTCCGGTGGCCATCGCTCCGGTGGTCATCAGTGTGGTGGCCATTGCTCCGGTGGCCATCGCTCCGGTGGTCATCAGTGTGGTGGCCATTGCTCCGGTGGCCATCGCTCCGGTGGTCATCAGTGTGGTGGCCATTGCTCCGGTGGCCATCGCTCCGGTGGTCATCAGTGTGGTGGCCATTGCTCCGGTGGCCATCGCTCCGGTGGTCATCAGTGTGGTGGCCATTGCTCCGGTGGCCATCGCTCCGGTGGTCATCAGTGTGGTGGCCATTGCTCCGGTGGCCATCGCTCCGGTGGTCATCAGTGTGGTGGCCATTGCTCCGGTGGCCATCGCTCCGGTGGTCATCAGTGTGGTGGCCATTGCTCCGGTGGCCATCGCTCCGGTGGTCATCAGTGTGGTGGCCATTGCTCCGGTGGCCATCGCTCCGGTGGTCATCAGTGTGGTGGCCATTGCTCCGGTGGCCATCGCTCCGGTGGTCATCAGTGTGGTGGCCATTGCTCCGGTGGCCATCGCTCCGGTGGTCATCAGTGTGGTGGCCATTGCTCCGGTGGCCATCGCTCCGGTGGTCATCAGTGTGGTGGCCATTGCTCCGGTGGCCATTGCTCTGGTGGCCATCGCTCTGGTGGTCATCACTCTGGTGGTCATCGCTCCGGTGGCCATTGCTCTGGTGGCCACCTCCCAGCCCTGCCACCCATTCCACATCCAGCTCGTTCCCAACCCTCCTTTGCCATTTCCACAGGAATAATTTATCAGGCAAAGAGGGTTTATTTTTAACCCTCTGGCTCTTTTCCAGCCTTCTCCCACAGCTTCTGCCCATCCCAGCCCCCGATCCCATGCCCTGGGGGCCTGCTCCCGGTGGGATTCCATCCCCGGATCCCGCTGGCTGCTCATGGCTGTGACCCCGCAGCCTGGAGCCCTTCCCCAGGGATGGCCGTGGGTGCTGCTGCTCCCAGCTGGAGTTAAGCCCCTTGGGAAGCAACAATTCCCAGTGGGAAGCTGCTGGGAGTGCTGCCGGGGTGGTTTTAGGGAGGTTAAGCTGAGCCCAGGGCTCAGCAGCTCCTCTGCGGTGTCAGCCAGGCTGAAGTGCTCGGTTGGTTGATGGGAAATTGGGATTTGGGCTTTCCTCGGCTGAGATTCCTCAAAATCAGCTTCCTCTGCTTGTTCCCAACCCAGGCATGAGCACAACCCCTGTTTAAGATGTCAGGGAAGGGAATCTCTTGCCAAGAGATTCAGGAAAAATTATAAAAAACAACAGCTGATGGCTGGGGAATCTCATCTGCTGAGCCAGCAGAGGCAGATGGATATTCCCATTTTTCCAGAGCTAAGGAAGGATCAGGGTCTCCAGCAGCTGTGTTCTCCAAAGATCTGGCAGCACCTTCCCAAGAGAGAAGGGATTTTGGGCAATTCTGGCTTCATTCCTACCTGTGGCCTTATATCCCACCTTCCTGCAGGTCCTGCATGTTAACAGGCTGCCCAGAAAGGCCGTGGATTCCTCATCCCTGGCAGTGTCCAAGGCCAGGTTGGATGTGGCTCGGAGCAGCCTGGGACACTGGAAGGTGTCCCTGCCATGGCAGGGCTGGCACTGGGTGGGCTTCAAGGTCCCTTCCCACCCATTCCACGGTTCAATGACTTTTCCTCATAATTAGAAGGACTTTCCAGTGCTGATCCCAAACGCTCTGCCGGTGGCTGCGTTTCGGGGCAAAGCCATGCCCGTGCTCCCTAAATACCGCGGCAATTCCAGAGGAGAACATGGATACGGTAATAGGAATCAATATTCCAGGGCTGCTCCAGGATGTCCTGGAAGGGAAGCACAGGGAGCTTTGGGAAGATAAGACTGGGTGCACAAAGCAGTGCCAGATGATTAATGAACCTTTGTCCTGGCGAGGGAGATAAAATCCCTGGAGCTGCTGCCCCCTGCTAACAGCTTTTCCATCACATTGGAAATATTTCTCCTCATTCCAGAGGTATTTCATTATCTGTCTCTATCCAAGGGCAGATGGAATTGGAAATCTCCCCCAGCCCCGTTCTGCTCTCCCATCAGAGCTCCTCCCTTTGCTGTTCTGTTTCCTCACCTCTGCAGGCTCCAGAGTTGGGAGAAATCCACACCAGTTGCTGATATCTCACTTTCTCCTGCTTCCCAAATTTCCACCAGGGCGTTTTATCTCCCGGCCGCCACTGCTGGTGGATCCCTGGCTGTTCCCAAGGGTGGAGGGAAAGGTGGATCCGTGCCAGAGCTTTGTCATTCCACAGAGTGATTTTCCCCTGGAAAAGAGAGGGGGAATGAGGCAGAGCACCCAGGGCACTTCCAGGGTGTTTAAACTGGGATGGAGTGGGAGAAGACACCGGGATCTGGATGGGCAGAGCTCTGGAGCCTTTGGAGCTTGGAAAACCCCTGGTGCCTGAAAAAGCCTTTTCTCCTCCTCTTCCAGCTGAACTTTCTCCTCTCTTCCTCTCAATTTTGGCACAGCTGATCCAAGGAAAACCCTTGTGAGTATTTGGGAACCTCCATCTGGGATCGCTTCCTCCGAGGATTCTCCAAGGAGGCAGCCAGGCTGGAAGGTTGAGGACGCTGCTGAAAAGTTGGGAGTGGATGGTTTGGATGCTGAAAACCTGCCTGATTCTTGCCTTTTTCCATGGAATTCCCTTGGAATTCTTGTCACACGATCAGCACAATCCGTGGCACTGTCCCTGTGAGGTGAAGCTGTTCACCTGTAAACAGAAAAAATTGTATTTCCTCTGTTTGGAACATTTTCTCCAAACTTTCTGCTGCAGAGCAGGCTGCGGTTCAGAACTTTATCCAAAAATATTCCAGACAAACCTGTAGATACTGGAAATGCCATTTCCCTCAGTTTTGGCAGATGTTACAGAGTCCAATCAGCCTCTCAGCACAGAAATGAGGAGCTCAAGTTCCCTGTCAGGTGAAGACTTCAGCCATAGGAACATTCCCTGCTGGAACGAGTGGTGCTACTTTTATCCCCATTAAATTCCTGGATTTCTGCGAGTTTACTCTCAATTTATTTCAAGTCCAGGGCTTGGAGCAACCTGGTCTAGTGGAAAGTGTCCCTGCCCATGGAATGGGATGAGTTTTAAGGTCCTTTCCAACCCAAACCAGCCTGGAATTCTACAATTCCACGCGGTGTGAGGTCACAGCCAGGCTGCTAAAGGAAGATAAATACCTTTAAAGGTTTGCTGCCTGCTTGGATGAAAGGAATGCCAGGGCTAGAAATAAAATAAGACTGTTTTTGGAGAGGTGGGAAGGACACAACAAATCCAGGGACAAAGGCGTGGTCAGCAAAGGGGAGCACGTGCAGGGACAGGAGGGCTGTGGGGAGAAAAATGGGGATTTGACAGCTGGAATGGCTTCCCACTGCCAGAGGGCAGCGTTAGAGGGATTTTGGGAAGGAATTGTTCCCTGGGAGGGTGGGGAGACCCTGGAATGCATTTCCCAGAGAAGCTGTGGCTGCCCCTGGATCCCTGGCAGTGTCCAAGGCCAGGCTTGGAGCAGCCTGGGATAGTGGCAGGTGTCCCTGCCATGGCAAGGGTGGGATGGGATGATCCTTTTCCCTTCTTTTGGAGAAAACCTACAGAAACCCCTGGAAAACCCAGGAAAACTGGATAATCCCAGTGAGCAGCTGGCTCTGGGGGGATTCTCTGTGCAAGGCCGATCCCCTGCCCAGGCCGGGCTCAGCACGAGGTGGGACCAGAGCGTCCCTTGAGGAGGAAGGACGAGGGAGGAATTCATCCACAGAGACATCGAGTCCTGGAAGGGCTCTGAGCAGAGGGATCCACAGGGATGGGAGCTCCAGGGATCCGCAGGGATGGGAGCTCCAGGGATCCGCAGGGATGGGAGCTCCCGGGATCCGCAGGGATGGGAGCT
>VWPU01014957.1:25034-49783 GCA_013398955.1 Callaeas wilsoni
CAGGGATCCACAGGGATGGGAGCTCCAGGGATCCGCAGGGATGGGAGCTGCCAGGCTCAGGAATGCCCTTCCCTGGTGCCCTCCAGGCGCTCAGCGCTGCCCAGGTGGGGCCATCAGTGACCAGGAGCAGCTGCAGGAGATTATTGGGATGGCAGAGCCCCGCCCATCCAATTTTCCCACCTGGCAGCGGGTTTGAAGCCGCCCATAAATCCCGATTCCGTTCCGGGGAGCCCTTTGGGTGAAGGTGCTGCGCGGAGCTGGCGTTTGTTCCTTAGTGTGGAGGTTTTGGGGCCAGTGAGTGAGTTAGAGGATGGTTTTCCCCTTCCTGGGGGGCTGCAGAGGTCTTGGTGACTCCGTGGATTTTGGGGATGAGGTGCCATGGAAATTTTGTCGCCTCTTTGGGAGCCCTGGGCATCTTCCAGCGCCGGCCTTCCCTCCGTGAGCAGCAGCGCCGGAGCTCAGCAGGTCGGTGAGGTCTCTGTCCCCTCTGTGTCCCCAAAGTTTCTCTGGTGGAGCTGAGTGGATCGGGATTTCCTGGGACGTGCGGGACGGAGCCCGAGCTGTGCCCTGGGTGCCGCTGGGCTCCTGCTCGGGGTTAGGAGGGGTTGGAGCTGTCTGGGATGCGGAGCTCGTCCTGCTCCTTCCCCTCTCCCTGGAGCAGGGTTTGGTGCCAGCCCCTCAGCCCTGGGGCTGGGAAGGTTCAGGATATGGAAACCATTCCCTATTCACGGGGATGTTCCCTGCTTTGCTCTGTTTTCCTCTCCATTCCTCCCAAACCCTGTTGCTCCTGTGCTCCGCTGGCACCCCAAGATATGGCTGTTACTTCTAATCCCCTTTTTTATCGATTTTAGGTGTTGGCAGGTGGCTGTAATGAATATTTGGCTTTTATGGGGTTGGATTTTGCTGTTTTCCTCTTGTGTTCCTCGCCTTGTGTCCCGTGAGCTCCGCCTGAGCAGTGTCTCTGAAATGTGAATTTTGGCGTGGCTCTGATATCCCTCAGCTCCCCTTTGGAAAGACACAACTTTCTACCACTAAAAATTCTTTTTTTTATTGTTGTTGCACAAAAAAAAAAAACCAAATTCAAAACCTTCCATCCGTGCTCTCCGCACACGGATGGGTTTGGTTGGATGCTTCCCCTCCGCGCTGGAATTTTTGGGGGGAGCAGGGGTGGCCCCGTCCCCGGCTCTGCCACCGTGACCTGCTCTGCTCCAGCTTTCCCTGCTCCTCACATCTGGAAAAGGGGAACAAAAGGGCTTTGTGTGTCCTCTGGAGCGAAGTCCTCGTGAATTGTGGAGGAAAAGCAGCGGCTGGGGCTGAGCCAAAATCTGGGGACGCTGCCCCAAAGAACGAGCACGATTTTCGTGGATTTTCACGGGCTTTGGAGGCGATGCTGGGATGGTTTTCCTCCCTTTTGTTCGAGAGTCGCTTTTACTTTTCCTTCCCCAGCTGAGTCTGCTCTGCTCTGCTCCCAGCTGCTGCCACTTGGGATCGTCAGCACCGGCCCCGCCCCCCAATTAAGTAATTAACCCCCCCGGCTGCGCGGGTGCCGCCACTTGGGGCTAATTAAGGGAATTAAGGGAAAACGGGCACGTGCCTGCCCAGGGATCCTCCCCAGGCTGTCCTGGATCTGGGCTTCTTTTCCAGAGGGAATTGTCGGAAATGGAAAGGATGCGGAGCTCCGTGCCCGGGGTTTCTCTGGCGGGGTTTTATCCCTGGCGGTGAACGGAGGGCGCGGGGAAGCTCGGAGCTGCTTCCCTCGGTGTCTCCTGGATCGCGGGCTGATTAAACCTGGAACCGGGGGTTGAGTTGCAGGCTTCTCCCAAATAAATCCATCCCGCCTGACTGGAAGTGGAATATTGGATACCTGGAGAGCCTTAAAGTTCCTTTAAGTGTCCACAGGGTCTGAATATTTCTAGGATTAAAGAGCAGCCGAGCTGGGCTTTTAAAATTTCTTATTTTCTCTTTTTTGAGAGCCTCTGTGATGATTCAGTTGTGGGCTTGCCTTCACCTGTCAGGTGTTTGAAGAGCTTTAAGAACCTGATTTAGGGTTCCTGGAATTTTTGGCTGCACTCTTGAACCTCTGCAGCAAGCGCTTGTATCTGTTCTTTTCCTAGGAAAAAAAAGGGAGATGTTTCCTAGGAAAAAACTGATTTTTTTCAGGAATTGCTTTCCTGTTCCTGCAGAGGCTGGTGGGAAGAGGGCACTGATTTGGGAAATCACTGCAGGACACTGGGATGGGGAGCTGCTGGTTTGTGTGGGAGCCGTGGGACGGGGAAGCAGGACCTGGTGCCTCGATGGTTGTCCCTGGTTGTCACCTGCTTTAGGAAGTGGGAATGGCTGGGCTGGTTTGTTTTCCTAACTGGAAAATTCTGCTCCCTTATCTCCAGGGCACTCATTTCCTTCCCAACTGAAAATAAAACAAATTTTTTGAGGGGAGGGAGGGTGGGGGGAAATTAAAACTCCTCTATTTGGTCAAGGCTTCGCTGCCAGCACTGGAGAGGAGGCAGAGGTTTGGGAATCCTGTCCCTGAGGGAGGGGCGATGTCGCTGCTCACGGTGACATCCCTGGGTCGGGTGTTCTGGGGGGAAATGGAGTCCAGGATTTCACCCCACCCTTGGCCGGGAGGGTGCGGTGCCATCACTGGCACCTGAAAAGTGAATTTATTGACACCTGGAGTGCTCGGGAATCTCAGGGAGAGAGATGGAAGTGGGGAATTAAGAGCTGGAAAGAGAGGGAGAAGCAGGTCCTGGTTGGTTCTGCATGGATCCAGGTCCTGGCAGCTTTTCCACATGGCTGCCGAGTCCAAATTTCCCATGGGACGTGCAGGAAGAGTCCCCAAAAGCCCGGGATGGTGCCCAGGGATGCAGGAGCAGCACAGCTGGCTCAGCATCCTGGGCTCAGCTGGAGGAAACGTGGAAGTAAATGGATTTTATTTGGGTTCAGGTTGCAGCACAGCCCTGATAAATCAACATCCCATTTTCCCCAAATGGAGGAACCCAATCCTGGAGGTATCAGTGCATCTCTTAATGGCCTTGCTCTGAGAAACACAAGCATGCTGTTGAAATGGGATTTTAATGGTTCTTCCTTTTTCCTGCTTCTCCCTGCAAAGCCTTTTGAGCTGGGAAGGAGGCAGGGGATGGTTGGAATGCTGGTTCTTTGTGGGCAGCCCAGTTAAAATCTAATTATCCTGGTTATCAGGCAGTAAAAGGCTCTCCAAGAGAAAAGGGGGCTTTTATTTCTCTGTTAGACAGCAAACCTGAAATGCAGCACTTGATACCATAACTGGGCTCTATTCACCCATTTCTGCCATTCCAACCAAAAAAAAAAGGAAGTTTGATGTTCCCTTTAATGCCAAGAACTACAAAAAAGGTCAATTTAAGTTTTACTGGCTCGTTAATTCAAGCTGTTCACTCAAAGCGCATCTTTCCCATGCAATGGCCCGGCCTAAAAATGTGCTTTATTTGGGTTTGGAGATAAATGGCTCATCCAGGGAAGACTGCAGGCTCTGGAGAAGATCCTGGATCAGGGATGTGTGTAATAAACCCAGCAAAATGGACATGGAGTGATGCAGATGGGAAAAGTTTGCTAAATACAGGGTGGGAATGTGGATGCAGCCACACAATCCTTGGTTTTGGTGGGCAGGGAGGGGCTGGAGGGGGTTTTCCCTTCAGGATTTGTTGTCTTGCTCCCATGAGGTGAAACTTCCCCTCGGTCAGGCTCTGCTCCCAGGGAACAAGGGCCAGGACAAGAGGAACCTGCCCCAGGCTGTGCCAGGGGAGGTTTAGGTTGGATTTTGGGATAAGTTTCTTGCCCGGAAGGGTTGGCCAGGCTGGCACGGCGGCCCAGGGCAGTGGTGGAGTTCCATTCCTGGAGGGATTTAAAAGCCACCCTGAAATAGCAGAATTTACAAACCTACACTGCCAGCTACCATCAAATTGTTAAAGTCAGGGAATATTGTCCTTCTCTTCCCTCCTCATCCCCATTTTCCTGCCTTGCTCTGCCCCAGGTCCCACAGCTGCTGTGCTGGACCTCCCCAGGCTCCAAACCTGCATCTTCCGAAATCCATCCCAAAAACCTCTGGCCCTGGGAGAGGGAGGAGGGTGGGAAGCTGGATGGGATGGAGCTGGATCCCAGTTTTGCAAGGTGAAGTTGCTGGGAGAGAGGACAGGTTATCCTGCAATGCTTTTGCCTTTGTAGAGGCTATAATTCAGGAATTATCTTTATAATCAGAGGGTTTTCTATCCCCATGGAAAACAGATAACTCATCCCTGGGGCTGCAGGGCTCCAAACCCTTCCTGGCTCTGGAATCCCTCCTGCTGGAGCTCCACCTGTGCCTCGGAATGGGAATGGTGGTGAAGGGAGAGTTATAAATGCCCAGAAAACAAAAACTGTGCTTTGTACAAGCCCGGAGTGGTTGAGTTCCACACAGGAATGAAAACAAGACCTTGGAGGCCGAGAGTTTGTTCCTTTGGTGTTGGTTTTTTTTCCCCTTTTTTGAATGGAATGGAGTCAAAACATGAGGTTTTTGGATAGGAAAGGCTCCCCCTCCCACCACTCTGCCTCCCTCCATCTCTCTGGAGGCAGCCAAGGGATCACGCTGGACCTGGGATTCTGTTCCACCAAATACTGTCGGAATTAATCCCAGTCCCTGTGGACTGTTTGGGCAGAAAACATCAAGTTCCTTCCGTGCAGCCAAGAGGAACCACGTCCTGAGCCCTAATCCCCAAAAAACTGGGATGAAAAGCTTCACTTCCAGCCAGTAAAGATGGTCCTGCTGAAATCCTGTGCCTGATTCCCTGTTTTAAATAGGGATGGTGGCAGCGCAGCTGGTGGCTCCTGGATCTGTGGCCACTTGTGGGCCCAGGAGGGGCTGGATTTGCCCCACCTGCAAGGAGAGGAACCCCTGGTGCCGGGAGTGCCGGGTGGGACGCGCTGGTACCAAGGATAATCCTGTAGTTCTGCTTTCCCTTTGGATAAGCCTTGTTTTTCCAGCGGGCTCAAAGCCCTCTCCAAATGTAACTCTTGGCTCGTGGAGGCTTCGGGAGAGGACGGAGCCGCGGGAGGCGGTGGCTGCCAGCTGCTCTATAAAAACACTGCCTTGGTCCAGAATCCCTTTGGAAGCGCCGCCGGCTCATCCCGGTGTTCCCGGGGGATCGCGCTGACCTAGATTCTGCTGGAGTGCTTGAGGTGGAGCCTCCACCACAATGTGGCTTTTATCTGTTCCCAGAGCGGATCCAGAGGATGTGGAATGTGCGGGGAGCTTTGATTTCCTTGGAAAGCCGTGGTGGCCAGACCTGCTGCCACATGGTTGGGTTGTTTCTTTCTGATCTCACTCCCCGATCCTTTTGGAGGAGTTCAGGAGGAGCTTATCATCCACCTAGGAATGGCTGGGAGAATCCAGGAATTTATCAGGCACCTGCAAGACTCTGGAGAAGATATTTGCTGGGAGGAGCAGCTTTTCCTCTTTGAAGTTCCGGTGTGTTCAAGGCAGACGTTTCTTATCTGCCTTGGTTTTGCTGGGGGGATGTAAAGCCATGGGAAAGGCGTTTCTGTGGAATTCCTGGAATAACATTTTACAGGCTGGGAAGAGCAGGATGTCTGCAAGAGTCCCTCCTGTGCATTTGCACCAGAGGCTCACTGGGAAGGAGCTGAGGGGTGGTGCTGCTCCACAGCTGGAATTCCTGCACTCAGGAGTCTCCCAGTGCTTCCAGAGTCTTGGGGGGGTTTGGCTTCCTGGAGGTGCTACCTTCCCATCCGGAAACTGGGATGAGAAATCAGGCATGGGTCTTATTGTGGGCTTGATCGGGGATCCCCAATGGCTGAATCCTGGGAAGGGATCTCTGAAGGTCCTCAAGTCCAACCCCTGCCATGAGGATTCCCAACTTCCCACTGTCCCAGGTTGCTCCCAGCCCTGTCCAGCCTGGCCTTGGACACTTCCAGGGGTCCAGGGGCAGCCACAGCTTCTCTGGGCACCCTGTGCCAGGGCCTCCCAGCCAGGAATTCTTTCGCAAAATCCCATCTCTCCCTGCCCTCTGGCAGTGGGAAGCCATTCCCTGTGACCTGTCCCTCCATCCCTTGTCCCCAGGCCTTCTCAAGCTCTCCTGGAGCCCCTTTAGGCCCTGGCAGGGGCTCTGAGCTCTCCCTGGATGCTTCCCTACTCCAGGTGAGCACCCCCAGTTCTCCCAGAGGGGCTCCAGCTCTCGGAGCATCTCCGTGGCCTCCTCTGGGCTCGCTCCAGCAGCTCCACGTCCTGATGTTGGAATTCCCAGAGCTGGAGCTTCTGCGGGGTCTCCTCTGAGCAGAAGGGAAGGGAAGAATCCCCTCCCTCCCCTGCTGGCCCCAGTGCAGGCGGAGTCCCCTTGCTCACCTCCTGCCATCTCTGGTTGCCATCTCCCCTTCCCAGAAGGGTTTTCCTCCCTGCCTGCCTTGGACAAGGCCCAAACCAAGGGAAATGGGATTGAAATCCCAGCTGTGCTCGGGATTAGCACAGTCCAGGTGTTCTGGTGACATCTGCACACCTGGGCACTGCCGGCCCAGGGTTGGCTGAGTTCCCTCTGCAGCTCCAGGAAAGGATTCCCTGCTTTTGCTGAGCCACGTGTGCTGGCCCTGCCACGGAGCGGGAATTATTTCATGGAGCAGGAATATTTATGCTCCAATCCTCCTCATTTTGGGCAAAGGACAGTCCAGGCCCATTTCTCCAGCCTTGCTTTCATTAGTGCAGGGCTGCAGTTCATCAATCCTCATAAATATTTATATCCTGAGCATTCCTCGGAGAATTCTGAACCCAAACCCTGGCCGTGATTTAACGGGATGCTTTGTGTTGTTTATTGTGCAACAGCTTTGCCATGGATGCTCGGACAGGGAATTCCCTGGTGGTCAGCAGGGCCAGGGAGGCACGTTTCCTTCTGGATGTGTTTATGATCCCGGTAGGAGCTGCCCTTCCCTCGGTGTTCCCTGAGTGGGTGTGGAGCAAAGGCCGGTTGGGAATTCCCGCACGGATGCGCCGAGTCCAAAGGATTTGCAGCTCTGCCAGCCCTGAGCACTCAGTAATCAGGAGGTGTTTCCCAAAAATCATGGATTTGTAATAAATCAAGGGATGGAGGGGGATTTTGGCTCGTTTCCCAATAGCTGTGGTGTTCTGGGTGAGATCATGGAATGGGTTGGGTGGGAAGGGCCCTTAAAACTCCTCCAGTTCCAGCCCTGCTGTGGGCAGGGACACCTTCCACGATCCCGGGGTGCTCCAAGCCTGTCCCTCCTGGCCTGGAACACTTCCAGGGATGTGTCTCCTCGCTTCAGAGGCAGGAAAAGACAATGTTGGCTCCAATGGATAAGGGTTTCTTTGGATTTTGGACCTTGTTCTTGCTGCTCTAATGAACCTTGTTGGTTGTTAAGCCATTGGTGCCTCTGGAGACCTGGGAATGGCAGTCATGGAATATCAAAATCATTTACATTGGAAAAGACCTTTAGGATCATTGAGGCCAAGCATGTCCTGAAGTTTTAGGTGTTTAAGGGTTTATTTTTTTTAATGGAGAAAATTAAAATGCAGTGATTTTTCCTGAAGGTTTTTCCGGAGTTTTGTGGAGTAAATGGAGTGTGTGGCTATTCCTAATATTTGTACTCCCAAAAAAATTCCCTGATTTGGTGTCTGAAGGAATCAGCTGCTGAAGGAACCTCTCTGTGTAACTTCCATATAATGGGATTCCTTCAAGACTCTTCCAGATTTTTCTTCCAAGCCTTTTGTTAGAACGAACTATTTTTGGAGAATAAAAGGAAGCAGAACTATTAAGAATTATTAATAATCACCAATAGTTATTAGTTATAATAATTATTAATTTAAAAAATATTTGTTATTGCTATCACAAGGAAGTTCCCAGTGTAAAGAAAAATAAAAGTCTCTACTGCACAATCAATAAATCTAAATGTTGACAGCTTTAGTGAGTTAATTATCTTTATTCAATTAGAGAAGATCTTTATTTTAAATTTCAAAAGAATATTAATTTTCCTTCTCTCTTTTTCCAGGCAGGATTATTGAGTCCACACTGTGGGAATTCACCTCCTGAACACCCGCACCAGGTACCGCATTTCTTTCCTTGCATTTCTGTGCCGTTTTCCCATTGAATGCCGCTTCCAAAGGTTTTAATGCTGGAATAGTTGTGCTCTGCTTGGATTTTAATTTTACTTTTGGTGGTCTGGGCTCCATTATTTTGCCCACTGGCATCCCAGATCTTCGTTGCGGGAAGAGGTGATGGGACCCTTGGAGACAGGGATATCGTTGTGCAGAGTGAATGGAATGAAGGCCTTGGAAAATCCAGGATCTTTATTCCAGTTGTTCCCAAAGCCCATGGTGAGGGCCTTTGGAAACAGGAATATTGTTGTGCAGAGTGAATGGAGTGAAAGCCTTGGTAAATCCAAGATCTTTATTCCCAATTGCTCCTGGATTGTGTGGTGAGGGCCTTTGGAAGCAGGGATATCGTTGTCCAGAGTGAATTGAGGGGTTCAAGGAGGCCTTAGAAAACCCAGGATCTTTATTCCCAATTGCTCCGGGACTGTGTGGTGAGGGCCTTTGGAAACAGGAAAGTTGGGGTGCGGGGCGAGTGGGGTGGAGGCTAGAGCTCGGTGGACACCGTTATATTCAATTACACATGGATTGTGTGGTGAGGGCCTTTGGAAACAGGGATATCGTCGTCCAGAGGGAATCGAGGGGTTCAAGGAGGCCTTGGAAAATCCCGGGTCTTTATTCCCAATTGCTCCTGGATTATGTGAGGAGGGCTTTTGGAAACAGGAATATTGTTGTGCAGAGTGAATGGAATGGAGGCCTTGGAAAATCCAGGCTCTTTATTCCAGTTGTTCCCAATGCTCATGGTGAGGGCCCTTGGAAACAGGAATATCGTTGGTGCAGTGTGAATTGAGATTCTTGGCAGCCTTGTAAAACCCCGGATGTTTATTCCCAATTGTTCCTGGATTATGTGAGGAGGGCTTTTGGAAACAGGAATATTGTTGTGCAGAGTGAATGGAATGGAGGCCTTGGAAAACCCGGGATCTTTATTCCCAATTGCTCCTGGATTATGTGATGAGGGTCTTTGGAAACAGGGATATCATTGTGCAGAGTGACTCAAGGTTCATGGAGGCCTTGGAAAACCTGGGATCTTTATCCTGGAGCACGAGGTGAGGGCAGGACGAGCACCTGGGCGTCTCCGCTGCTCCGATTGTGCTCTCCCTGTGCCTGTGTAACTCAATCCTCTTCCCAGCTGTTCCTGATCCCAGATGGAGCCTGTCAGGAGGAGCAGCCTGTGTGTGACCCGAGCCATCCCCGTGGCTCGAGTGTCTGAAATCCTTTCATGCTCCTGTCAGCCCGAGCCCCCCGCCCGTTTCATCACCTCGGAGCTCTGGCGTGTGCCGGCACCGCAGGGCCCGAGGCAAACTGGGAAGTGCTTGACCAATTTCTGGGATGGTTTTCAGATGGGATTTTATTGGTTTATGAATTGTTACCTCCGTTTCCTCTTCTGAACGAGGCCGCAGAAGTAGAGAGGGAATCGAGGCCAATTCTCCCTCTTTCCCAACACGGGGAAGCTGATCCCGTGCGTCGGCCCCGCTCCCGTCACGTGCTCGGGCTCATCCTCGGCGCACATTTTTCAATCCCAAACCCGCTGCTCTGCTTTGCTGGTGTTTTTTGCTCCTTTGTTTATTCCCCAGCCGCTCGGGATGAGTGCAGAATCCCGCTGGCAGGAACATTTGTGGGAAATCGCATCACGTTGCACGTTTGCGCGCGGCCAAATCCACCAGAGAGCCCCCGGCGAGCACGAGCGCGGCCACGGAGAAGATTCTGTTCCCATTACTCACTGGAGAGGCTCGCTGGATGTTTATAGCTGTTGGGTGGGCAAGAAAGTTGGGAAGAGTCGGGATTTGTGGGAGCCTCTGATGGTTGAGGCTGGGTGGAAACGAAAGCAGCTGGCCTGGGTTGAGTAATGGGGTGGCACTGGTAGCCCCGAGTCGTGGTAACTCGTTTTCTCTCTCTGGTGGCTCGGATTTGCCTGCTCAGCCCGTTCCTCGGAGCTGCAGGAGCTGCTGGAAGGCTCTGAGTCAGTTTGTGGGTTGTTATGACTCGGCCTAAGAGCCGGATTTGCCGGATAAAGGAGCCGAGGGTTCTTTGTTAGGGAAACGTGAGGACTTTGTTTAGCAATTCCCACTTAGTGCCTGTGCTCCTGGAGAGCTGCTCCTGAGTGATGGTTGGTCCCAAATTCTCTGCTCCCAGTGCCCTGCACTGATGGATAATTTTGTGTTTTCCTGCTTCTCTCCTTGGAAAATACTGGGAAAAGCAGCTGTGGCTTTAGAGCTCAGATTGGACTTCCCAGCTGAGTAAAGCATCCCTTGATGGCTCTGTTTTCCTGCAGAGGAGCAGAAAGCCCCAATAAACTGTTCCAGTTGTGGGTTTGGAGACAAATGTGGGCTCTGGTGGACGCTTTTTAAATGCAGGTCAAGCAAAAGTTGCCTCATCCTTGAAGGATTAGCTCGACAAAGGTAGCTGGAATAGAGCTGGATGTTTTTCCGGAGGGCTGGCCGTGTATCTGAGGAGAACAATTGGTGTTTTATGGGCTGAAGCCACACCAAAGGGATTCAAAATTGGCCGAGACCTCTGAAATAAAAATACTCCTCATCAGGGAGCCCTCAGGAATTGGGAGGTTGGTGCTTGGGCTCCATGAGCTTGGCCCGCTCTTGTTCCATCCCCTCATCAGCGACCCCGAGTCCTGATGAAATTCCTGCTGCTGGAGCTCTGCACGGCTCAGCCTTGGCTGGGAAGGGCAGGGTGGTCACTCGAGGAGCTGTGCCCTGTGCTCTGGGAGCCTTGGGAAGCTCAGCCCATGGCAATGAAATGGGCCTGGATGCAGATGGACTCTCTCGATGGCACTGCCAAGGGAATAAAGCCTTCGGGAAGGGCAGGATGAGCTCCCAGCAGGGCAGGGAAAGGTCAGTAGGGTGCTGGCTCCAGGCTGTGCGGGAGCCTCGTGTCCCTCACCAAACCATGGGGGATTGGTCCTATTTTCCTTTTCCAAAGGATGTGTAAAAAGTGGAAGTTAATACAAAAAAAAGGGCTCAAAAAAAAGAGAGAGCAAGAGATTGAAAAACTCTTAATCTAGTGCATTTCTGAAAAAAAAAGAAGTACATGGAGTGATTTGGTATTTATGCACTGGGATCACTTTGAGAGAGAAAACTCTGGAAACAAAAGGATAAGATAGAGTGAGAATCCGAGCTGGAAGCTAAACCCCAGCACATTCTGCCTTGGACACGGCCCAGGGTTTGTGATGGGAGCGCCACAGAGGATTTGCTGTCCCCTGCCGCTCCTCAAACCAGGTCTGTCTGGGAGGGGTGCGTAGCCAGGACCCCAAAAAGCTTTAACTTCAGGATTTTATGGAGTTTTGGGGTTTTATGGAGCCGGACGAGTGGGGGAAATGGGGTTATTGGGGTGGTGCAGGAGGTCAGCACTGATGAGTTCATGGTCCCTTCAGGACTCACAGCTTTGTGAAGAAATGCACTTGAAAATCCTCTCGTATTCCAGAGGAAGGAATTGTTGTTCCTGGAGATTTGCAGGAGATTGAGCCTTGGAGCCCCAGGAAGGTCCTTGTTGGCTGGAGTGTCCCACCAGGAGGTGCTGGCTCCTGTGTCCGGGTGTGTTCCTCAGGGGAGTGAAGCTCTTGCAGCTGATGATGTTCCTTACTCTAACGAGCTTTCTCTCGTTAGACATCACAAAATAATATTTAGAGGGAAAAAGAAATATTATTATCTAAACAATATTTAGAGGTCAAGGAAAGCCATTGGCTGCTGGATGTTTTTAGGTGTCTTTATATTATGAATTTTTGAAGTTGAGGGCAGTTTGGTGCCTTGCTCTGGGAGCTCTGAAATGGGCAGTGGATTTTAAGGAAAAGGAAACTCCGTGGCATCTTTTCCTTCTTTTTCCTTTTAATCTCATTTATCTCCCGACATCTCCTTAGGTACCATTCCATTTGTCACGTTCAGAGTTCCATCAGAACAGACAGCTCTGATGGGACAGAGGGTGGTGATAAATCCCCCCTTTAAACCCCATTTATTCACTTACCAAAATAAATCATTTTGGGAAAGCAAATATTTCTGACTTTGTGCAGCAAAACCAGGAAAAAAATTTTTCCAGGTCAGCTGTGTGACTGGTGGTGATTCCTTGTTCTAATCCTGTGCTGGGGGATTGATCCCAGTGATTCCATGCTCCCTGAAATCCCATTTTTCCTCCAGGCTGTGCTGTGCCTGTCCTGCCTTTCCATCCAGTTCCATTTGGTGATGATTCCTTGTTCTAATCCTGTGCTGTGCTGGTACTGGGGGATTGATCCCAGAGATTCCGTGCTCCCTGAAATTCCCTTTTTCCTCCAGGCTGTGCTGTGCCTGTCCTGCCTTTCCATCCAGTTCCATTTGGTGATGATTCCTTGCTCTCATCCTATGCTGTGCTGGTGGTGGGGGATTGATCCCAGAGATTCCGTGCTCCCTGAAATTCCCTTTTTCCTCCAGGCTGTGCTGTGCCTGTCCTGCCTTTCCATCCAGTTCCATTTTGCTTCTATTGTCATAAACCTGAGCGAGTCGAGCGAGCTGTGTTGTCCTGAATTGCTTCCAGATTGGAGGGGAAGTGCCTCCAAGAGTAGGTAAATAATGTTCTCGCCCCGATCCCGTTGGGATAGGATTGAAGGATGCTGAGGAGTTACTGCCTCCCCTGTGGGTCCCGAGTCCGTGACTNCGTGTTGTGCTGAATTGCTTCCAGATTGGAGAAGTGCCTCCAAGAGTAGGTAAATAATGTTCTCGCCCCGATCCCGTTGGGATAGGATTGAAGGATGCTGAGGAGTTACTGCCTCCCCTGTGGGTCCCGAGTCCGTGACTTGGGATGAGGAGTTTGGGGGCGTTCTCCCTGTGTTTTTCGTTGTTGTTGCTTGAGCTGGAAAGGAAACACCTCTGGTTATCCCCTGGAATGTCACCAATGTCCATCACGGATCGAGATTTTTGGGATTCATCTGCTCTGGCCTCCCTTAGCCCCGGGAGGAGCAGAGCAACGTGAAAAATCAGCGCTGCGTGCGTGAGGTTCGGAGCACTTAGAGCCGAACAGATGTTCCCAGATCCCTGTGAAACGCAGCCGAGGCTGGAGTGGCTCCAGAGCCATCCCTGGCAGGGGAGCCGTGGATATCCCTCAGTGTGGCACGTGGGGATGAGCCCCTGAGTGCTGCAAGGAGCTTGGGAAGTTCTCAGGCTGCCCAGGGACAAAGGATTGGTGTTCCAGGGGTGCCCTGGGGACACAGCTCTGCTGGCCTGGCAGCGTCGCCAGCTTTTATGGAAGCTGGGAGAAGCCTCCCCAGGACCATCAGCTTGGAACGTGCAGGAGGGATTTAATCCCAACGTTTATTCTGCTGTGAAGCTCCTTTGGAGCAAAGCGGTTCCTGAGGATGTCCTGGAAACTCAAAAAGTGGCTGAGAGGTTCCTGGGGATGTCCTGGAAAATCAAAAAGAGGCTGAGGGGTTCCTGGGGGTGTCCTAGAAAGCCAAAAAGGGGCTGAGGGGTTCCTGGGGGTGTCCTGAGCTGGCTGTGGCCACAGGGATGGCAGAGCAGTGGCCCCCAGGATGGCAGTGACCGGCTGCCACAGAAGGCTCGGGATGCCCAATTCCGAATAACATCCAGCCCAGAAAGAGGAAGAAGCCCCCAAAAAGCAGCTGGGATGACTGGGCTGATAAATTTTTTGGCCACTTAGCTCCAAAATTTGAGAAGCTTTAATGGGAATGGGAGGGAAATCAGCTGCTCTGGGGGGCAGGAGACGGGATCTGGAGGCCCAGCTGCCAGCGCCTCGGCATTGTCCTCGGAGGAGCTGTGCAGACGTTTCTTTTTATACCAAACAGAGCAATTTCCTGCCCTCCTGCTGTTCAGTCTTCCCGTGCTTCCCCGGGAATCCTGCGGCAGCAGGGATGGGGCATCTGTCAGCGCGTGCCGCAGGAGAAGCGCGGGAGCTGAGCAGGGCTGGGCAGGACGGGCCAAGCGCGGCTGAAATAATAAAACCCCCAAAACCCTCGTGCTGCCCCCGAGCCTGGGGGAGGACGGGCTGAGCGCCAGGGTTTGGGGCTCAGGTGGCAGAAGGGCAGGTGGCCAAGGTGCCAGGCTGGGGACAGCAGCAGCCCCCCGGGCTGTGGTGGCACGAGGCGGATCTGGAATTGCCGAAAGGAGTGGATTTCAGCAAAAGTCCGGGGCAGCTTTGGCTCTGTGTGAGTTGGGAGCTCTCTTACACCTGTTTAATTTGCTTTATTGGCCCAAAAACCCTCCTCCTGTCCCAGCTGCTCCTCCTGCGTCCTGAAGTGCTGGCACTTCTTGGAGTCACAGATTGGAGGCCCTGGAGTGTCACTTGAGTTTCCAACCAGTTACGTTTCCAGTGGATTCAATCCAAGTTTTTGGATCAGTTTGCTTAAACCTTAAATACAGGGCTAAATTTGAATAACTCTGCCCACCTGGGTTGTGTCTGGGAATCTTTTGAAGGTCTTTATGCCCTGTGAAGTGTCCCTCACACCTGATTTATGCAGTGCAGGTGCCACCTGCAAAAAAACCTCCTTGTCCTGAGTCAGCTTCTGTCTCATAATGCTTACTTTTTGGATCAGTTTGTTTAAACCTTAAATACTGGGCTGAATTTGAAGGGCTTCTCCCTCCTGGGTTGTGTCTGGGAGTCTCCTGAAGGTTTTTATGCACTGTGGAGTCTCCATCACACCTGATTTATTCAGTGCAGGTGCCCCTAGCAAGAAAACCTTGTTCTGAGTCAGCTTCTGTCTTGTAATGCTCAATTTTTGGATCAGTTTGTTTAAATCTTAAACACTGGGCTGAATTTGAATAACTCTGCCCACCTGGGTTGTGTCTGGGAATCTTTTGAAGGTCTTTATGCCCTGTGAAGTGTCCCTCACACCTGATTTATTCAGTGCAGGTGCCCCTAGCAAGAAAACCTTGTTCTGAGTCAGCTTCTGTCTTGTAATGCTCAATTTTTGGATCAGTTTGTTTAAATCTTAAACACTGGGCTGAATTTGAATAACTCTGCCCACCTGGGTTGTGTCTGGGAATCTTTTGAAGGTCTTTATGCCCTGTGAAGTGTCCCTCACACCTGATTTATGCAGTGCAGGTGCCACCTGCAAAAAAACCTCCTTGTCCTGAGTCAGCTTCTGTCTTGTAATGCTCAATTTTTGGATCAGTTTGTTTAGAACTTAAATACTGGGCTGAATTTGAAGGGCTTCTCCCTCCTGGGTTGTGTCTGGGAGTCTCCTGAAGGTTTTTATGCCCTGCGAAGTGTCCCTCACACCTGATTTATTCAGTGCAGGTGCCCCTAGCAAGAAAACCTTGTTCTGAGTCAGCTTCTGTCTTGTAATGCTGAGTTTTTGGATCAGTTTGTTTAAACTTTAAATACTGGGCTAAATTTGAAGGGCTTCTCCCTCCTGGGTTGTGTCTGGGAGTCTCCTGAAGGTTTTTATGCCCTGTGGAATCTCCATCACACCTGATTTATGCCCCAAGGGAAAAAAAACCCCACAACCCCTTGCCCTGAGTCAGCTCCTGTCTCATAAAGCCCGAAAAATGAGAACTTTGGTAACTGGGGCAGGATGAGTGCCTTGATTATCAGCATTCCCTGCCCAAATATTGCTGCTGCTGGGCAGGGCAGGGAAGGATCTCCTGGGAGGCGTTGAGGATGCGATTCCATTTGCTTCTGGCTCCGTGTGGGATTCTCCAGAGCGGCTGCGACGGCTTGGGCTGAGCCCAGGGTTTATTTCCAGGAGCAGAACAGGGTGGGTTTGTGCTGAGCCTACAGAACAGTGCCCTCTCGTGTGCTGCTCGGGGCCGGGAGCCGCGCTCCTGCCCCAAACTCCTCGCGGATTCTGGAGCGTGGATAAGGAATTCGGCCTGACCTGCGTGCACGGGTTGTTATTTGTAATTTTTTTAGATGGCTCTAAAGGTTTTTGTGACTGAGATTTTAAATTATGGCAGTGAATGAGGTTTTTTCTTGTACTTTATAGTTCGATGCACTGAATGATTTTTTTTTTTATTCTAGTGGAAGAAAAGCCTAATAATTCAATTTTTTAAACTTTCCTGCTCCAGCTGACACAGGTTGCAGTGCTCTGTGTGCAGTGGCAGCGGCTGTGCTCGTGTGCCAGGAACCGGAGGTTTAAGGTGTAGATCCCAATTTCAGAAAGATCCCGAAAGAGAAAATTCAACACTAATAATTGCATTTCCGGGTGGTTTTGGTTTGGATTTTTTTCCATCACTGTTTGTCGCTGCAGTGGGACTGTTTGAAGTGCTCAGTGAGGTTCAAATCCTCGTTTTTCCAGAGACTTTGCAGATTCCAAACCTGTGTCTTCTCTCCTGTGCTGCTCTTTGGGCACAGCCTCCCAGTCCAGCCCAGTTGCTCCATCATTTCACTGGCTGGGGACACTAAATCACATTCCTCATCTCACGGAATCATTAAGGCTGGAAAACGCCTCCAAGACCATCCCTTCCAACCCTGCAGCCTGTGGCAGTGATGCTCCTCATGGTGTTCTCTCTCCATTTATTATCGTGTTTTACTCTTGGCTACTCTTCGCATGATCTAAGTTTGGTTCTTTCTGCAGGGATTTATCCCGGTGAAGTTATCCAGCCTGGAGCTCTTATCTGCTCCGTGGACAGATGTTATTTTATATCTGGGCGGATATGGAGAAATCAACTTCGTTCCAGGCCCATATGTGAAATAAAAATGCTGCAGTGCTTTTAGGCTGGTCCTATAATAAATGCACCTACAAATTAATATTCTTTGGGACTGTAGGAGAACCTGTGTTGGGAATTGACTTGATTTGAGGCATTGCTTGTTTTCTGAACGTAATTAAATAGAATTAATCTGGTAAGACTTTGGCTTTTGGTGAACCTTATGACCCTGCTTTGCTGGTGCCTCCTCTGTGCTGCAGGAGAGCGGAGTCTGCCTGATTTTCCCTGTGATTTGGGAGTGTTTTCCAGCGGGATGGATGGAGTCTGTCCCGAGGTGGAGAAATGCACGTTAAATGAAGAGCCAGCGTGGGCCCTGCTCGCCTTGGGTGTGTTTGCCTGGATTTTAGGAAGGGTGATGTGTTTGGATGAAGGATTTCTGTTTTGCGCTCGGGTTCCCTTTGCGCTCGCTCCAAGGGCTGAGATCCTGTGTTTGGATCCAGCCAAGGGAAGTCATGAGGGGACTGGAATTGCACAAACCAGAGACGTTGTCCATGTGGATGAGCCTGGAGGGCCGGGTCCTGCCCAACATCTTTAGGGCCTTGCTGTCAAGGGTTGGCCTAGATGACCTTTAGTGTCCCTTCCAACCCAAATGATCCCGAATTTCTGTGGGATTTGGGTTGTAATTGGTGGCATTTCCCTGTGGTTGGTCCTGTTTTGCTTCCAGCACAATTCCAGCATCCGTTCCTGGCTGTGAGGATAGAGATTCCAGAGTGAACCTCACGGAGGCTCCTCTGGTCACAGCCCCAGCTTGGCGGGGAAGGCAATCAGACCTTTTCTGGTTTTTTGGCCAAGATCAGTGGAACAGTGGAAATTCCCATTCCAAGGGCTGGGTGCCTCCAACCCCAACCATCCTGTGGAAGCTCTGGCCTTGTGGAGGAGCTGAATCTGAACCAGCTCGGGGCAATTTCCAGAGTTTTCCCAGAGAGTGGCTGTGAGTGGAGCTGGTGGAATCTGTGTCAGAAGGGACGAAGGGGCCAGGAAAAATCCCTGGGAATGCCGGTGCTGTGCCCCAGGATGATGCCAGGAGAACAAGAGGCTGCTCAGGCAGACTGTTGGATTTAACCTGGAAAAGTCTGGGAGGGAATTTTCTTTCTGTTTCTGCTCCAGTCAGGGAAAATGACTTGATGTGCACGTTTTTGAGTTCAAGCCAAGTAGCTTCCCATTTTTCTCTTGGAAGCCAGGCGGGAATTGGGCATTGGCAACCAGGGCGGGAAGGGCTGGTGCTGTACCTCTCTTTCTGCTGCTGATTGATTACAAAGTTGGAAAGTTGACTCCAAAGTGGGAAGGCAGCACTAATCCCACTGTCCTGACCAAGGAAGGTGCCAAAATCTTGGGATATCCTGTTCTGGGAAGCCCAGCTGGTGCCACAGGGTGCAGGACTGGGCTGTGGTGGTCCACGCTGGGCTGGGCTGACCCAGCAGCTGCTGAGGCCTCGGAGCTCCGAATTTCTCGTGGCACCAGAATTATCTCCCCTGACACTGAGCCTGCACGCAAAGGCTGCACCAGCAATTCCGTGTTCATATAATCCCCCTCTCGGATAAAAATCAGACGGGAACAAATGTGCTCCACATGAGGACTAAAGACTTTTATTACAATATCTTTTTAATTATCAAGGTAGGGAATCACGTTTTACAAAGTCCAATAAATTGAATTTTATTATGGTTTGTGTGAGGACTTATTTAATAGCAGATTACACGAGACGCTGACACAACTCCTTTTTCTTTCTCGGGGGTTTATTTGTCGCTTGTTGAACTCTGGGAAAACGAGCTGGGAATGGAAGCAGAGGGTTGCAGATCTAATCCAAGGGATGGTTCATGTTTGTGGTTTAGATTAGCTCAGTTTAATTCCAGATTGCGAGCACTTGGAGCAGCTGGGAAACCCAGAGCAGGCAGTTGGGCTTTATTAGGAATCAGCTCCTGCTCTTTTCAATAGGTGCTTTGGGAAGTCTCAAATCCTGAGTTACGGCTGTTTGCTTTGGAAGGGGCTCCGGTTGTTCTGCTCTGTCCTTCCTGGTGTTGGAACTCGGGGCTTCTGTGCAGCCTCCTGCCCCGGGCAGGTGGGGAAAGGGGATGGATTTGGTTCCCTACATTGGGAACTGCTGGATTATCCATGGAATGGTTTGGGTTGGAATGGATCTTAAAGCCATCCAGTTCCACCTTCCCTGTCCCAGGTTGCTCCAACCTGGCCTTGGACATTTCCAGTGATGGGGCGGCCACAGCTTCTCTGGGAATTCCATCCCAGCCTCTCCTCACCCTCACAGGGAAGTTTTCCTTCCCAATATCCCATCTAACCCTACTCTGGTGAAGCAGCCCCAGGATTCTGTGGGTTTGTGCTTTGTTGGGAATTTTTTTCACTAACCCTGAGGTTTGTTCGCAGCGTATTCAGCTCTTGGTGATGAAAAGTTCCCCTCTTGGACTTCAGATTTATTATTTGGGTTTATTTGGTTGTATTCCCTGTTTCTGACAGTTCACAGTCTCTGGGAGGGTCAGTCCATACAAAAACCCCTTTCAGTTCTGGATGCTGCTACAAACAAAAGTTATGAGCAATATTTTGGATAGCAAGTTCTGTGTGTTGAGGAAATGCCAGTTTGAGGGAATTGCACATGGATCCCCTTTCCCAAATTTGTGTCTGGAAATGCAACAGACAAAACTGATCCCTGTGCTAAATAAATGGGAACACGAGTTACAACTTGCACAGCGAGTTTCCAACATGATCAGGTTTATATTCCCATTTTAACTCCTAGGAAAACTTTTGGAAAAGAAAATCAGTCCTATAAACCCATGGAAGACCTTTCTGGCCCCATGGCTACAGCGAGCACAGACTTTTAAGAGATGGTTTTCATATGCATGGAGTCGTCTTAGAATTCTGGAAGGGAACAGTTTGTCTGGGATTCATAATAAATTATTCATCCTTTTATTACCATAATAATCGCTTTTTATGGTTACCCAAGTGAATGTTATTATGAAAGCACAGAAAAATCTATTAATTATTTTTGAGGGTTTTATAATATTTAGTTTTTTCCTAGAATTTTTTGCCATTCTGGGGGGGGGGGGTTAATGTTATCAGAAAGCAAAGCAGTTATTTTTTTCCAAAGATAAAAGTCTTTCTGCGCACTTGTTTTGTGTATTAGAGCTGGAAAACAGGAGAACAAATTATCCAGGGAAAATGCCAGTCTAGAGGCCTCTTCCCTGCTTTTTGGCCCCTGTGTTTTCTGGGGTGTTTCCTTTAACCTTGTGCAGGTCCATAATTGATTTATAGAAAATCACAAACGTGGGGTGGGGTCTTAAAAATAAATGTTGCATTGTGCCAGGAACAACTGGAAACAGCCTGTAATGGAGGATTTTCCCCTTTAATAACAGGAGGGTTTTGTGCTGATTAAAAGGAGCCTCCAGGGCCTAAATTTGTCCAAAGTTTAACAGGGATTTGTATTAAATTTATAAACCCCTGTCCACAACCTGGTTGTTGGAGGCCTTGGACGTTTGTTGGTTGGTTTTTCCCCAAATAAATGATTCCCGCATGGATCAGCAGCTCCCAGTGACGTTCATTTCCATGTTTTTGATCAGCGTGGTCTATGGAAGATCAGCCTCGGCAAGGGGTTGGAATGAGGGGAGGTTTAAGGTCCTTTCCAACCCAAACCACTCCAGGATCTTCTGGAAGTTGCTCTGAGAGCATGGACTGGGTTGTTGCTCTGGGGTTTGTAATAATTCTGGCTTTGGAGGGAAAAGCTTTATGGAATGTTGTTGAACCAGGATATTTGGTGGTGTTAGAGGCTGAGGGAGCGTGAAAGGCACAGATAAATCTTGATTTTTGTGTCTCTTTTGATGGACTGAGTCTCATGGAATGCCAGGTTCCAGGTTGCCTGTGATGCTCTTTGGGTCTGTAAGTGATGCTCAGCCTGTGGAGCACTGAACTCCAGGGAATCTTGGAATAATCGAGGGATAACCTTGGAATTCTTTAATGAGATCAGCTCCCTTGGTCAGAGCGTGGTGCTGATGACACCAAGGTCGTGGTTCAGTCCCTGCATGGGCCTCTCTTAGGAGCTGGACTTGATGATCCTGTGAATCCCTTCCCAGTCAGAATACTCAGTGACCTGGAAACGCAGTGGGAATGAATAACACTTTCAGAGCTTCCAAAGCGTTTAAGAAAACGGGTTTTGCGCGTTGGGTCTCTGGAGGGAATCCTGCTGGATGTGTCCACGTGGTTCTTGTGTGACCCCACACGTGAGGGGGTTTGAGGGTGGGAAATGGTGATGGAAGCCCGGCGCAGCTGGGGGGCTGGGCCCTGGTTCATCCCATATCCCTGATTTCCTGCTTGGGACCCAAGGTGGATCCAAGAGGACTGGGTTCAGCAGCAGAGCTGAGCACATTCCTAAGCTAAGGCATGGGCCTAACCCTGTGGAACAAGGCTCCTGCTGGAACAGCGTCCTGGACTGCAGCCTGGATACCTCAGGGAAAATATTCTCCAGGAAACCTTGCCTTTGGAGCTGCTCTGACTCCGTGCATTCGTTTGGCCTCTGGGTGCTGGAAGGGTTGGGAAGGAGTCGCCTTTTGGGGCCTGGGCCGCCTTTTGGGGCCTGGGCCGCCTTTTGGGGCCTGGGCCACCTTTTGGGGCCTGTGCAGAGCCCAGCCCAGTGCATGCAGAGTCCTCTTCCATGGTGTTCAAACCCTTCCTACACCCAGAAAATCCCGGGTAAGGGCACTGCAGGTTATTTTACAGTGCTTCCTTTGTGGTCCTGCTTCATCCACGGAGCAGCAGACTGGGAGATCCAGTAGCCCTTTGGCCACCTGGTTTTGGTGTTGGCTCCTTGTCAGCTGGGACGTGGCACTGGGAGAAGCTGCTGGGAGCTGAATTCTTCCCTGCCAAATGCCAAGGAGCTGCTTCTCCAATTTTTTCCTGTTCTGAGTTTATTATATTAATGGAGAAGAAGTGCTTAAAGCCCTCAGTGGTTGCTCAATGTAGCCTTTGGCACCACACACAGCACTGGTGGAAAAAAAGCAAACAGAAGTGTGAAGAGCCCGACAAAACACATGGAAAATATCTTGTATTATATAAATGGGCTCAATGCCTGTGCCTCAAGTGCTGCCTCTCACTCGAGTAAATTCCTCCCACCAAGGAGGCAGAAAAATCAGGAATTCAGAGGCAGGAGCAATGAAAAGGGGGAGCAGCTGAGCGTTTTGGAGGTGTTTGGCCCGTAGTGGATTTTTAAAGTGGTTGGGAGGAGTGTAAAGGAAGGAGATGCAATGGCTCGAGTGTTCCTTCTGAGAATACGCAACAAAAGAGGCGCTTGAACAGGAAAATCACCAGACTGGGTTTTCAGATGTTGGCAGAATCAGGCTGGGACCATGAGCTCTACAGGTTGCCACTGAGATAAGAGCTAAATGAGGTTACAAAACCCTTCAAAATCCAAAACTAAAACTCTGAACAACGGCAAAAAAACCCCAACAAAAATCCCAACTAAACAACATCCGGGAGTAGAAATCCCAAGGTAATTGGAATGGGAATGTGGTTTAGTGGTGGCCATGGTGTTGTTGCTGGGTTTACGGTTGGGTTTGATGTTCTGGGAGGGCTTTTCCAGCATTAATGATTCCAGTGACTCAAGATGAATGCAGGGATTTATAACTGAGCAGAAATGGTTTGGGTTTTTTGTTTACTGTCATTATTTGGGGTAGTTTCTTCCTCTCCACGTGGTGGCAGAGGTGCTGGTGGTGCGCAGGCGATGATCCTTTCCAAGAGATCTGCCGGCACCTCAGGTATATCCAGGTAATTTCAGGAAAATCACCTTTGTAATTTCTTCTGTGATCCAGGGTTTTGGGGCTTTTGGAGGATGAAGAACCCTGTGGGGCTCTCAATGCAACCTCCCCTCTCCATCCTCCAAGAAACCTCTTATCCATCCCCTCTTATCCATTCTCTGCTTCCATCATCTTTCATCTGCCCTTAATTAACTTTTCCCATTCTGCCGAGTCTACAACGTCCCAAGATTAACCTAAGAGGGAGTGCGAAGTTCCCAGAGAATTGAAAATCAATTTCTCTGCCTTCGTGTACCTGTCAAGGATGGAGTGCCAAGGCTGGAATTCATCCTCTGGTAGCTGATGGTATCGCGTCCACCCAAATCACCTTTCTAGCAGTGCTGGACTTGCGTTAGGCTGAATTCCCTGGCTGCCATCCAGTTCTTGGTGGGATAGGGAGGCAGAGGGCTTGGAGTCGACGCCGACTCCTCCGCGTCTGGCAAAAATCTGGTTGTGGAGCAAGAGGGAAATGCTGGCTGGTCAAAATTCCTGGGTGTCCTCATCCCTGACAAAAGCTGAGCTCGGCTGTTTATAAAAAGGATTGAGGGCCTTGAGTTGGGCTTAGTCAGCTGCTGATCCCTGGGAACGAGGAAGGGGGGTGTTGTTTCTCCATCTAATCACTTGCAGGCTTGTGATTACAACATTTAATGATCATGGCCGAGGTCAGTTTTTAATTAGCCGAGCCACATGATGGGCTCTCGCAGTGCCAGCAAAGCCTTTCCTCATTGATGTCTGGCGTGATGTTCCAGAGGAGCAGCTGTGCCAGTGAAATCCTGGATTTATGGGTTAAATCACGCTGTGTATTTCCCAATCCCGAGCTGTTTTGCTCTGATCTGGATGGGACACGGTGGGTCCAGATTGCAGCGTGCAGCGAGTCCCTGTCTTTGTTCGACATGTTGAGGAGTGAGCAATAAGTAGGAAAAATAATACTCCAAAAGTCTTGGGAAGTTGGCAGCCATGGCCGTTACCAGGGCTCACATGATGCTGTGGCCCGGTGGAACCGAGCTGTTGCCGATTGAATCACATGTTTTTGTCCTGGTAACAACCCATAACACCCCGCTCCTTCCCAAAAATCCTAAATATAGTCCTGAGAACCTCCGACCAGGGAGGATTGGCACCGGGCTGCGCCTTTTCCACAAGCCCCGTGTGATGGCCGGGACACGGCGGGCCCGTGCCAGGAGCAGATGGCAGAGCAGGCTGCGCATTCCCGAGTCACTCCACTTCTCCCTCTTCCCCTTCGCTGCGAGGAGGGATGGATCCCGGGCTGGATTCACGCATGGCTTCACCTCCAGCGTGGATGGAAAGGGCAAATGGATGACTTGGGTTTTCCTGGCGCACATGTGGACGATAACGATCCCCCCCAATTCCCTCCCTGCCGTGGGATGGGGTGGAGGAGATGATTCCCTCAGGGATGAGCCAGCCCCTTCCAAGCTGAACGCACACATTTGTTTTCCTGAACGTACATCTCGACACGCTCCATGCACGCTCTGCCCTTGACCCTGCTTGCATGTGAGCTATAAAATTTTCCATCGATTTCCTGGAGGTCTGGAGCTTTCAGGCAAGGCTGTGTCCCTTTGAGCCATCCAGGTCTGGAGTGTGTTTAGGGGGATGAGGTTTAGCCAAGTCTGAGGTCGCTCGGAGCTCTGCACGTGAGCAGATCTTTCCTTATCGTGCTGCTCTGCCGAGCCAGGGACGGGTCCCTGGGGTGCTGCTCCTCCAGCTGGGGCGAATTCTGGGGGGCTTTCATCACCCCTCAGAGTCTGGGGCTGGTCCCTGGTGAAGGCAGAGCTTCCAACCTGTTGCACTGTTCATAAATTCATCAACTTTGGCTCTCAGACGGGGGGATTATTTTTTTATGTTTCCCTGTAACAGCTCCGTCAAATCATGGTTCCTCAGTTGTTTTATATTTGCCTCACTTTTGTCATCAGGTTTAGCCCAGTTTGTGCTTTTTCCCCTCACTTTTGTCATCAGATTTAGCCCAGTTTGTGCTTTTTTCCACTCACTTTTGTTCATTAAGTTTAGCCCAGATTGTGCCTTTGCCCCTCACTTTTATCCTCAGGTTTAGCCCTGTTTGTGCTTTTTCCCTTCACTTTTGTCATCAGGTTTAGCCCTGTTTGTGCTTTTTCCCTTCACTTTTGTCATCAGGTTTAGCCCAGTTTGTGCGTTTTCCCCTCACTTTATGATCAGGTTTAGCCCAGTTTGTGC
>VWPU01014958.1:0-135275 GCA_013398955.1 Callaeas wilsoni
CCCCGGCAGCCCCCGGCAGCGGGCTGCGCTCCTCGCCGCTGTGGCGTCTCCTCCCCTGCGCCCACCGCGCGGTGTGGCGGGGTCGGTCCTGGCCGGGGAGGGGGTGGGCACCGCGCAGGCGAGGCGGCCTCTCCCCGAAAGGACAAAAACTGTAATAAAATCAGACAACGGGAACTCCCGCGCGGTGGCTGTACCTTCTCCTCCCTTGCGAGGGACGGGCAATAACAGAGGTTTTGGAATGGAAAACACTCCGTTAAAAGGAAAAAAAAAAAAAGGCAAGAAAAAAAAAAAAGCATCTGAATAACTCATCACACTCAGTTCTATTACTATCAATTGCTATTTTAGCAACAGTGATCCCTCGCGCTCCTATAAATACTGACCGTCATAACCACACTGGTCCTGCCACGACTCTAAATCCCGTTGGAGTTTGAGCAGGCAGAATTTATTTAAGCACAAAACTGTGCAAGGAAGGTGTTCTGCTTCTGAGGTGCTTGGCTGCGTCTCAGCCACACTGCAAGCCCTGCAAGCATGCTCCTGCAGGCTACAGGCACCCTTAGGTTTTGTTATAGAGAGAAAAAACTGCAGTTTCTACACAGAAAGTGTGTGAAAGCTGGGAAAAACAATAAAGTACTGGCTGGACCAAAGAACCACCAAAAAACCACCAAGAGGTGCTATCCCTATATCCCTTTTTCTGTTAGTACACTGACAGACCTGGAGAGGAGAGGCTGGCTCTGTCAGGGTTTAGGCAGAGCATCACCAAATCCAAGCACAACTCTTTTAGACCAGAAAGTTGCCGAAAATCAGAATATCTGGTGATATATACACTGCCGAGCTGGAGAGGGACGCGATGGATTTATAATGCAGCAGAGAGAAGCAGCACAGATGTGTTGAGAGCGAGAGATACTAATTGCTTACATATTTAAAACAGCATCTTTAGTCTGAATGGGAGGCACCATTAAGCAAAACAGAGCTATTAACTGGGGCCACTTGGAAAGCTGCCATTTTCCCTTCTGTGCACGGCTTTTTGCATCTATTCAGAAGTACAGTGTGATACACTGTCAATGTTTTGTGATTCCTGCCGAGGTGCCTTGCACCGGGATAAACCTGTCCATATGTACAGGGATGCCTAACACCAGCATCCTGTATGGGAAGGCACACTCATCGCAAGACTTTTCTCTTTATCTGGATTAAATGGTGGAAGGAGCGTGTGTTACGGCCCATGTGCTTTCCTGGGGATTCTGAAACTCTTGTAGAAAGAGGAGACAAACGAATCACCATTACATTTATAGGTAAAAAATACAACACGGGTGAGTCTGGTACAATTATACTGTAGTATATATGGCAAATTTACACTCCAGTATACAGCTTTCATAATAGAGCATATTCAGGACCCTGGGGAGAAAGCGATTTTAGGTGGTGTAAGTAGCCCCATAATCTACCTTCTGCATAAATCTGAGAAAACCCTCATTTTCCTTCTGTTTTATTCATCTTGGACTCCTTTAGCCCATCCTGTTGTGGAGTTTCACAGCAGTGTGACTGGCCTGAGGATGAGGAAACAGGCTTTGAGGTGACCTTGCTGGTGCAGGGACTGACATTGGGGTTTCCCGAGATGCAGCGGGGCAGAGCACCAGTCCCCTGTGATTCGGGAGCACCGCACCGCAGCTGGCTTCTCCTTGTACACATCCTCAAGAATACAGATGGAGATATCTGCTCCTGCATCTTTTTCAGCTCCATCCCAGGTGGTGTTTCAGCCTCTTTTGTCTGATCTTTGTGTTTCAGTTGCCAATCACAGTGGCGATGTGCAAGAGCAGAAATCTTGGTGGAGGCTGAGCAATAAGTGGGGGGATCGTTCAGTGCGTGGTGGGAATTGGTTTGCCTGGACAAGGAGTCTCAGGGGCAAGGGCATCCTATCTGCTGAGATGCTTCTTCTGCTGAGGAGTAGCTTTTCTTAAAAGACATGCTGGGATTTGGCTCTACTCCTGTGTAAGTCAATGGAAATGTTGCTATTAACTGAAATTGAAAAAAAAATCCTCCTTGCAGGGTGAGCTGAGAGTTAAGCTTGATGCCCTTCACTGGAGAGCTCTATTGCTAGGGGCTCACACAAAGAGCTCTGTGAATCCTCTGCTTGGTGTCATCTGTTGCTTTATTCCTCTGAAAGATGTAGGTCAAAGAGAAAGGTCATTCTTCGGCTGCTTTGGCTTCAGACACGGGGACCAGGACCTTGAAGTGCAGCTGGTTTGAGGTGAGGAGGCAGCAAGCTGGATAGAAGATGCAGGAACAGTGCAGCTTGCTGAATTATTTTGTAATCAATTAACAAGGCTGTATAACACCATCAAGTGGGACTCTGTGACAGAATCCTCGAGATCTTGTTGCACTGCTGAGGACTAAATTCTGCATGGTCAGGAGTCTTGCTGCAGTGATGAAAGGAAATTAATGTAATAATACTGACTACAGAGAGGACAGTTTACTCTGCATTCACTCCAAGTCCATCCTTTACGGCATCCTGGCCAGATTTGGGGGAGGAGCAGATAATCCACTCTGATAATGCACCAGTTTCATGCACCGCTCGTTATCCTGAAGAACTGCAGACTGCTTTGGAGCAATTGCCATAGTTCCTCAAGTGTTAGTCATTCTGCACATTCAATTCACCATGAATCTTTACATGATTCAGCTTAAACAGGTGCATAAATGTTTCAGGATTGGGTCCATAAGCATCCACAGCCTCAATTTTATGTCTCATTTGTAAGATGGGTTGCAGGAAGATGAGAGAAAACTGTCGCAAATAGACTGTTGTGGTAGAGTAATATGTTCTAAAACAGAATAAAAGCTGATTATATCTTCTAGTTCCTAATAATTTGAGGAAGTAATTCTGTATCTGGAACATTTGCAGTAAATACAATAAGGTCTACTTAAAAAAAAATAAAATCTTAGCATAACAGCTAAAGTAACTGCACCAGAACAATATTGCATTTTCTGCTTTGTAAGGAGAAGAGAAAAGAAATGGCATTTTTACATTTTCTTTTGACCTTTGAGAAATACTAGGAATATGTAATAGCCACACTCACCAGCAATAGCTCAGAGGATTCAGAGAATAAGAGTTAAACACCTGGGGACATTTACAAACGAGTGGCAGAGAGGTGATGAATTTGAGATGTGGGTATGAAAGGCACAGAGAGTGCAAAAATAATACATATTTAAAATGCTTTTAATCTGTGTGAAAAACATCATTGAGGTGGGTAGGGACTCCTGAACGAGCAAAGGAGGGGCAGGGAAGATGACCCATGAGGTCCCTGCTACGCTGTGGCAAATGCTAAGACCTGGTGCAGCGAGGGGTCTCAGGGGACCTTTCTCCATCAAATTCGTAATGCTGTAAAGCACACATAACCTTTATCGTATCTGTCAGCCAAAATGAGCAAACTTTACAGCCCATTTTATACAGCTGAGCACTGCTCTGATGTGACAAACAGGCACGGGCACGGGAGCCTGTGTTACCCGGGGTTGTCGTGTTCCATCGCCTCACTGCTGACACCGAACCTGCCTCTCGCTGCTTTCGCCAGCAAAACCCTCCCACGAAAGAGAGGTGACTCCCAAGGGCCACCAAGTGTCTTTTCCTCCCCAGCAGGTTCACTGGCAGGAAGGAAGGATGCTGATTCAGTAGGTTTGATGCCCTTCATCTTCTCCTGAATGCACTTGCTGGTCTCCACACTGAGCAAGGGATTGGAGAGTACCACCCCAGCAGCTCTGCTCATAGATGGGATGCTGGTAACAACCCAGCAGCCTCCAGAGCCATCAGTCTCCTCCCCTGACTTCATCTACCCTTGGGTAAATGTTTTGCAGCTGGATCCTGAAGTGGCTATGTCCATTACTGAAGTGCTGGCTCCTGGAGGAGCTCCCAGATGCTGGACAAGCTGTTTGTCCCAGGCTGGGGAATATGAATAGGGCTCTTTTTTTTTTTATCAGCAGAGAGCACTGAGATGCAGCCCAAGCAGAGGAATTTAGACCTGTCCTAAAGTCAGTGAATCTGAATTTTGCCACATCACAGGGGTCCATAACTTCTGTGATCCATCTCCTATTGCAATGGATAAAGAAGCATCCCCCACTCCGCATCTTCTAGACAGGAAGAGAGAGCCTTTACATCCTTGGATAAAGAGCCAAAACCCTCCTGATTTTCTCTTTTCAAGGATTTTTGCCATTGGAAGGAGGATGTCAAGTCTGTCATCTTCTTTGTACCCGGAGTGGTGTAGCAGCAATAAGAAAGCTTTGTTGGTTCACAAGAAAGGGAGAAGAAAATTAAACTGTATTAATTTCAAGCTCTATTAGGATTTTAAGAAAGTAAAATCAATAGAAAAGGATGGACTCAGTAGGGAATGTGACCTTATTTTCCCAGTGTCTGAAGAGGAAGTGCACACAATAGAGAGATAAAAATACATCTATAAAACCAGATCAGTTTCTTTGATGTTGAAGAAAAGAAGTTAAAATGCTTATGTGAACTTGCATCACTTGACTGGCATTTAGGAGAAGTGTCTTAAAGATAAAAAGAGCAAAACCAAAAAAACCTAACCCCAAATCCATCAAAAAATCCCCAAACCCCACCCCATCCATTAGTCCTTTCTATTTCTTTCTCTCCTGCACTAAATTGTGAAAATGGTGTGATCCGTGCAATATTTCATCAAATATGACTTGCTGTTGTCAGAGCAAAACGTTTGATATAAAACAAGAATGATCTTTCTTTTCTTTTTGGTCAGATAAGCTGGTTTGGATTAATAAAAATGCCACATTCACAATGATATCGATAATTTGCATGTGAAAAGCCTTCCACCTGGTAATGAAAACAATTTTTCAGTTTTGCCACCACTAGTCAGGAGAGATAAGGTCTGCCGTCCTCCCCCTTGCAATTAACCACAGACACACAAAAAAGGGAAAAGGGAGAAAAAAGGGAATAGGCAGAATATGTGTGACAATTGCAAATTGCCTGTTACCTGAACCTGATGCCAAGGAATTGATATTTCCACCTGCAGCTGCACAGCTGGCTCGCTCCTGCAGCCTGGCCCTGGGTGCTGCCAAGCCAGGCCCCTCCAGGTTGGGAAGGCAGAGCTGGGTATGTGTTTGTATTGCATTTGTGCAGCACGTCAGTGGCATTTAGGGGAGAAAAAGCCCACCCTAGTCCAGGTTTGCAGCCCCGTTTGCGGTTAGCAAGCCACTGGGTGGCAGTGCTGTGTGCAAGGGTGCTCATGTACACACACACACACCCCTCTTTCTAGGGGGTGTTGCCAACCTGGGTATGTTTTGCTCATTCCGTGAAGGCACTGTGATGCCCAGGGCAGAAGGCAGGAGAAGAAAGATGTTTCGGCTTTGAAGAGTGTGGATAATTGCTGCATCTCCATGGACCTGTGCGAAGCTCTGCAGCCAAGGAGCTGTGAGTGCCCAAATGTCACTGCCAGCGTTGGCATTCCGGACCATCCAAGCTGTTCCAGCCTTTCCTTCAAACCTGCACTTGCAGTGTTTGCCTTGCACGGTGACCAGAGGAACAAAGAAGCCTTTTGCTGATAGTCCTGAAACAGAAACGACACAAGACTCCTCCCCGTTCCCTCCTTCTGCCCTAACCCGCAGGCTTCACCCTTTTTTGCCCACCTCAGAGAGGAATAATTAACCCAGCAGGGCCGTGTTTTCAGTGACTCAGAAGATGCCCACATTCTCGGTGTTTATGAAGGATGCACATTTCTTGCACACAACCAGCAACAATTTGAATTTAACAACACATCCCCTCGAGATAAGTCCAAACTGAAAAGTAATTTTCACTTATAATTGTAGATTTGAAGTGGCTGATAAACAGATATAGGGTTCAGATGCCAGACTGAGACCTCAACGAGTTTCCACTTTTGTCTTTTATCTCCAATTAAAGCTGCTAAGACGTGGCATTTCTTTCAGGTTTGTTTCTGCAGTACCTCCAGCATGGTATTCCTGCATTTCATGGCCCTCGAAGCACAGGTCATATTTGGCTCTAGTTTTGACCTGTTTCGGGCTGGCAGTTTTGATTACTCTTGTCCTATACTTGACAGAAAACCGATTACTCTCTACAGCCATGTTCAGGAGGTAAATCTACCTAGTTTGGATGAACAGTCTCACATGTACGATGAATAACAAGCTGTGTATTATGGGCACTGCAAGGTGTGAGAGGGGGTTTCTTGCAAGAATAATTTGAGATTTCAGATTGTTGCCACCTGTGAGAAGTCAGAGTGAAAAAGAGGGGTGGAGGTGACAACACAGGAACAGATAAAGAAGGGGAAATCTGTATAACCCTCCTTTGGGCTGTCCAAGACATCACTGTTAACCACTCAAAAATCTGTCACCTTAGGGATGAGCACACCTAAAAAAACCTGCAGGAAGGCTCTCGTGCTTTTTCCTGGCCTTCTTAGGGTACTTTGGAAAATTTTGATTGAAATATTTGCAAAATGTGCAGGTTACAACAGCAATTAAAACAACCAAAAAAAGAAAAGGAAAAAAAAATCACATGCACACATGGTCCTTTGCAAATGAGAACTTTTCTGCCAGGAAAACACGAGATCTGACAATATGTTCCATTTAGCAAAGATGACAAAACCTAAAAGGGTAGCATTAAGAATGTAACTTTTTCTTCTCTCCACCTCTTGCTAACAGCTAAAAAACTGCTGTGCAAAAGGCCTTTAATGTGAAGCCTCATTTCAGCTCTAGAAAGGCACTTGATTTCTGTAACTACAGCGACTGTCGTTCTGCCCCCCATCAATCATAAATGCTTTTTTCCTTCTCTTTTCTACTAATATTTCTCATCCTTCGTGTCCTTTGTGGTGGGCAGAGCTGCCGAGGGAATTGCTCAGGCTTTGAAATTAGGGGAATTTTGAAAGAGTAAAGCAGGGCAAAAGGATTTCCCCTGAAGAGCTCTAGCCAGAAGGTGCAGCGAGAGCATGGCCCCCAGGTTAGGTCCTCCTGTGAAGCAAGAATGGAACTTCTTGGCTAGAACTCACCTCTGGGTGGCCAACACCAAGGAAAAATCACCTATATCGATCCAAAAAACTCTTAAGGAATTGCAAACACACCAATCACATTAGGAGCAGCCAGGGTAGGATATTTTCAAGATCACTTCCATTCTGGATTCCAAAATTGAATTTTTGAATACCTGATCCTGGTCGTGCAGCACCACACGCTCGAAACCCCACCTCTGTGGGAATCTGATTTGTCAGCTCACCGAGCACGTTCCCTGGGAGGGAAAACTTTAGTGCAGCTTGTGCCAAAATGTGATTTTTGCTCTGATCTGGGATCATTAGTGTCCTGTGTGGTGAGGAATATGAATGATCTGCTGCCAGATCACATCTAGCACGGAACACCCGCGGGAGGGGTGTAACACTCCTTGCAGGTTGAAGTGCTCTGTACAAACGCAGAAGGAGGAAGGAGAGAGAAAAAGAGCCAGTGCGGGGGAGACAGACCACAGGCATGTAACAGCCTCCCTGACCTAGTGATTTATTTATGGCAGTCCTAGAGGGGAAGAAGCCACACAAAGATCATGAGCCTGCATGCTGCAGTAAGTGCTGTATTTGTGCTGGCATATATTTAGCAAGCAAGAGTACAAAGCACAAAATCTAGAGAGGATGGGGAAATGCTTCCACTCCTTGCAAGGTTTCTGAATGATTTGAGTCAAGCAAGGGAAGAGGTTTATTTGGAGGAACACGAAAGAGTTCCCTTGCTTCTTCCTATAAATAAATTACAGGGAGATTCTTGGCTTTGCTTCCTTGAAATCCAGGGTGTTTCCTCTCCCAGCACACACCTCACTGTGCCTCACTCTTGGAATGGCCAGGAACTTCAAGGGCCTCTGCAGGGAATTTTGGGTGCTGATAGCCCTCTCAGGTCTGTAAGAGAAATGCTCTGTCTGGGATGAGGCGCCTGAGAGAGGTATTTCACAGTGAGCTGCTGTCTCCAGGGTAGGTGAACAACAAAAGGAGCATTGCAGGGAATAGGCCTCCAATACAGCGCAAAGAAAGCAGAATCTGTGTCAGCTGAAACAAGGTGCAGTGTTCATCGGCCCGACAAATACCTGCTCTGGCAGATGGGAAGGTTTATAAAGTACAGTATCGCACGAGGGCACTGCACAAAGATTTACTCTGCACTCACGGATGCTGCCTGGTGCTGAGCCCCTGCAGCCCTGGGGAAGGGTCCATCACTGTGGCCGCCATAAAGAGATGTTATTAAGTGGTTCTCCTTCCCTTCCCACGAAGTGGGGCTCAGGGGGTTCACTTCCCCAGCTTCATGGAGTGAACCCTGGTTCCACCAGGATGGTGCAGTCCCCAGGGACCTGGAGCAGCACAGCAGGAGCTGCACTGTGCCTGGGGAGAGCAGGAGAACACGGGCTGTTTGGTAGCACTCATCAGACCTCGCACATCACAAAATATTAAGCCCTGAATGAGAACACAGTGTCACTTTAGAGCTCTTCACTCTGTTGTCTAAATTAAACCTTATCAGAAATAGGATCTTAAACAAAAGCTTGTGACACCCCCTTTGGTTTCTGAATTTAGCTCCTGCTTCAGCTTCGGGGATTTCAGATCCCTGGTGGCCTGATCTCCTGGAGATCTATGGGGACACACAGAGCAGCAGGTGTCCCAGCTGCCTCTCCAGCTGGGTAAAGCTGAGGGTCTGATGACTTGAGGAAGGCTCAGAAGCATCACTGGGTTTATCCTGTGCCAGGCCAGGACTTTGATGATCCCTGTGGGTTCCTCCCAACTCAGCATATTCTATGATTCCATCAGCATTGACTTGATTTGAGGAGCTGGATTTGATTACTCCAGGAGTGGACTTAATGCTTGGACTTGCATCTCAATCAAACTTGTCTGTCATTCATAGAGTCTAGTGGAAAAAAATAATCTCCGTTCATCTATGGGAATATAACAATCAATCAAACTTTATAGCTCCTGTTTCCATTCTAGCAGCTTATAACCACATAATAAAAGCATATAATGAAAACATCATAAAAACACACAGTAAAAACACATTCACCATGCAAGTATTGCCATCTTAGCACATCCTGGATAGAAATGCTGGAGAATTCTTGAGGCTTCTGGTATGTACTAATAGCCTCCATAACACTACATCACACTCACCCTTCCCACTTGAAGAGTGCTTTCTGTTTAAACAGCAGTGGTTATAGAAAATGCATGTAAATGTTTGGATTCAGCAAATTAAGAACATGAAAGATGTCCAGAAGAATTTTGCCTTCCTGGCTTTACAAAGTTAGTTAGAATATTCTATGAGAAAAGCCTCTTCAGCTGCTTTTGTTGTATTATGGCCCTTATTGGAAAAGCTGCATGAGGTGGGTGTTGCATTAACACTCTTCCTCCCTGTGGTTTAAATTAAAGTTCATCTTCACAGTCCTCTGCTTCACTTGAAGGATGCAAACAGCTCGTTCTGCCTCCCTGCTCTTGCTTCATTTCCCTGACACTTTTCCATAAATCCTTGCTCTAGCAGAGCATGGTTTGCTCACTGTGGAGGAACCAACACCCTGATCCTGCAATAGGGGGATGATTCTGCACCCTGATAAAAGGTATTGGTCCCTGCTAACTCTGCTTTGCACCCACACTGTTGTAATTCATCTCAGCTGACTCTCAGTGTGTGGCATTGAGGTTCCAGTGGCAGGGCAGTAGCACTCTTGGAATTCTTCTCCCACCCCATGTAGCAGCAACTCCTTCATGTGGGGAAAGTTACTGAGGTCGAAGCCTTGTGTGGCTGGCCAGTGGACTTGCCCACTCGTCCCTTCACATATTTTCCAAGTTTCTCACAAACTTATTTCAGTGGGTGAATAAACCAGAAATTAGTCAGCAATCCTGTCACAGTGACTTTCTCCTTCACTTCTGCAGTGCCAGAATAGTCACCTCTCACTTTAATGAGAGCCTCTTGAAATCTTCTCACTTTCAAAGATTTTCATTTCAGTTTGAAGCCAGCATTACAGTGACACTGTGGACCTAATGGCTCAGCTACAGGTTGATTTTTGTAATTTTTTTTAAAGCCACAGATGTTACTGTAATATCTAAAATGACTGAACCTGTTTATCTTAGAGATTAAAGGCAATATAGTTCCCAGTTTTCCCCAGCTGCTTATTTTGTGGCTTTGGGAAGCACTTTGTACTCACATGGCTTTGCTTTTTTCCTCCATTACTTCCCTCCCCTTTGTTTCCTTGACACTTTCATGCAGAGAAAGGGCAGAAACCTAAACTGGGCAAATGTGATTTGATCACAGAGCTGGTGGGGGGCAGGTACAGTCAATCAGGCTGCCGTGAGCTCTCTTGTGTGCGATCAGCTGGAGCTTGTTTGGGGAGAGCCCCCTGAAATGATGCCGTGCAAAGATGCCAATCCAAAGCCTGTGATCCAGGGATAGCTTTGCATGGACTCTGGATCTGGTGTAGTGTGTCAGTGTTCTCCCCCGTAGTTTGCAGCTATGTTAAAGCTGGAGGTTGGTTTACCAGAAACTGCAGATTGATTCAGCCGCAGAGCAGAAATTCCTGACCTGAGTCCTTCAGTTCCTCTCATGAAACACAAAACCACCATCAGAGGCTTTTTTTTTTTTCCCGAGTTCTCAGCCTCTTCAGAGACACACTAAATTAACCTGAATTCCCTTGGCTTCCCTTAATCTTACAAAAATGCGAGACGCAAAGTAACTGCATTACAGATGAAGGCAGCAAAGCTGCCCCCCTTACCCCAGCTCAGAAGTTGGTCCCTGGGATTTTAACTGTTCCTTTATCTACTGAAAAGGGATGTTGAAAAGTTTAATTGGCATGTAATGAGATAACTATAACAAGTTAATTAGTTCTCAATTAAATTGCGTTTACCATACGTTCTGAATATGTTGTTAGCAATTAACGACACCTAATGAACTTGCAATAGCGACTGAGTTTACCGTGATAAGGGAAATAATAATAATAATGCTCACACGTGGTTTCATAGAGCATTAGAAGCAACAAATGATTTAATAAGTATGTGGTTAAATCATCATATCTGGTGCAGCCACTGGAAGGGAAACATCCAGGAAATTTATTCTGGCACATCTAGCAGGGTCTGGAAGGAAACAATTGGCTTTCAGGATAGGTCATCTTGGGGAAGAAAATTCCCTGAGAGCTGTAGGAGAACTGCAGAGGAAAAGGGAAAGCAGAGCTGCAGGATAAGGTGATTCAGTTTAGACAGAAGAAAGCATGACAGTTGCAGGTTGGACATTGTTTTGAGCAATCTGGTCTAGTGAAAGGTGTCCCTGACCATGGAGGGGGGAGGAGGTGAGATGAGACGATCCTTAAGGCTCTTTACAACCCAAACCGTTCTGTCATTCTGTGATGATTTTATGACAAAGAAAGATCATAGCAAACAATTGGGATAAGGCAGAAACCCCTGTGGATGAGAGAAAAGGGTTAAATTCTTTTCCAAGATCACTTAAGCAGGTGAGTATATGGAGAGCAATTTGTCTCTGTGCTGCCAGTTAACCTCCCCTTAATGCTTTGTGCCATTAGAGTGTCACACTGAACAGGCATTAGAAGGAAAAAACCCTACAAAGTAATTTACATTTTAATGAATTTTTAATTGAACCAAAATCTGTTGTTTCTGTTTAAAGATGCAGTGTTGACTTTGTGGTCTGTGCCGCTGAGAGCCAAGTGGGATCTTAATGTGATAAAAACAATGATAACGCTAAGCTTAATTAGGTTTGAAAGCATCCCTGGTAAAGTGGTGGGGAATAAAAACGTTACCTTCCCACATGGAAGCCAAGCAACCAGCCTAGGGAGAGCCTGGACTGCTTGGCCAGCCTGGCTGCCATGAAACAAGAACCAGAGCTGCTGCTTCTTGCTTGTGTAAAGCTCAGCCTACAGCCCGAGTGGGTTCAGAGAGACAAGCCTGACACAGGAACTTTAGCTCCATCTTCTCCTGCCATTACATCCAGCTCTAATGACTGGCAGGACCTACTGGGATTTCTCTAATCACTTTCCCCTTCATAACACAGTATATCAAAATGCCAAAGCCTGGCAACCACACTTTCCATGGCTGGGACTTGGAGGCATGGGCTCTCATGCCTTTCTCTATCCTGGAGCATGTGTCCAGCAAAATAAACATATCCTCCTCTATGCATCCAGCCTGCCTAGAGCTTGGAGACAAGAGAACTCACTGCACTTGGATTTAACCAAAAATGCTCCCTAGTATTGAGGTGCACACATTTGCTCTCTCTCTGGGGTGCCTGTAATCCTGATCCTGACATTAGAAGGCATTTTTTTGTGTTTTTAGTGTCTTGTCTGGAGCGATTTGCCAAGCTGGCCGTGGCACACACATACCAAAGGAGCTCAGTGACATGGCAGCGAAGCAGCTTTTTAACACTAGTTGTACATCCTCTACTTTCATCCTTCCTCTGGCTGCCTCTGCTCCTAGGAGGATTGCTCTCTTCATAACATGCTCACAGTTTTGCATAATTAAACCTTGGTTTTTATTAGTTATCATTTATTAGGTTATTGTTGATTTGGTTGTAGCGTGAGCATGAGCTGAATACATCCCTCACCTCCACAGAGAGCCCGAGCATCTGACACTCTAACGAGCCCAAATAAAATCAGAGCAATTGAAAACAAGCTATGGCAGCAAGTTTCAAAAGCTGTTAAAATCATTTTGTGAGCTTTCTCTTCAATATCCTGCTGCTACCTACCAGGTCCTGCATTTTGCAGCAATTTGCTCCACTCTTGCTCTGTTACGACACTGAATTTATCCTGCACAGAAGTCCCTAGCCTCAATGCTCAACTTTGAACTTTACATTATATACCATGTTATTTTTGGGTTTTAAAAGTAAGGGTTCCCTTGACCAATTTATTTCATACCTCCTCCTGCTACCACGGGCAGTAATTCGGTTCTCTGTTAGCATGGGCTGGAAGTATATTCCTTTCTAAAGCAAGCAAGTTTGTCATTAAAAACATCTTTGCATGTGCAGTGGGTGCAGAAGAGTTAAGACAGAGACCTTGTACCTCCTCACATGCCTGAAACTCTCCTTATTTCCGGTTGGAAGCAAGGAACTTTTCTCTGCTACATCAATTTTTCAACTGCTGCTGTTTTCGCCTTCAGAGGCATTAAACTCCAAACTCACTTTCCCTACTTTGCTGCTGTATCTGAGCTCCTTCTCTCTGGAGCTACACCATCTGAACAGAGGGAGCCACAGCACTCCTCATGTTGCCTTGGCTTGGGAAATTATTCCTGCCTGCCCTTCCACGCTCTGGAACAGCAGGAGCTGTCAGTGCAGGCTGCTGTTGCTGGGCGTGATCAGCAGAGTGGTCCAAGAATAGCCCTTGGTCCTGACAGGGCATACTCCCAGAATAGCTGGGATGTTAGGAAGTTGGTAGAAGGGGAAAGAAGTCACTGAGAATTTTGACTTTCAAGCAGGGACACCAGGATTCCCAAAGCCACACGTACTGAGAGAGGTGAGGAACTGAGCACAGGACTCAGCAGCTCTTGCCTTCGCACATCACAGTGGGGATTCATCTACCTGAGAGAGGTTATTTAGGACCTCTGTGGGCACAGGGGCTGCTGATGCATGTTACCTCCCCAGGAGCAGATTTGGAAGGGGTCAGAGTATTTCCAGTGTATTGTGGTCTCTCTCAACTCTTTTCCCATCTTGGCTACTGAGCAAGAGCAGCCCCAGAGCTGGAAGGCTGGGAGCTTACCCTGTTAGCAGGGCTGGGAAGCTCTCAGGGGACAGAGAGAGATGGAGGAGACGCCTTTTTTACTTGTCTTTCTGCTGTACTTGTACAGGAACTGTCACTCTCTAGCCCATAGGAACAAACTATCTTGAAATCCAGGAAACAGCTGCTAAATGACAGAGATGTCTTTGCATTTATACGATGATCATTACTGGAGTGTGTTAACTCAGCTCCTGCAGATAAGCCCTTAGTGTGAGACGGTGCCACATCATTTTGCTTCTTCCTTCAGAAAGGGTCTTTCAACAAATTGTCTCTTCTCTTCTCTTCTCTTCTCTTCTCTTCTCTTCTCTTCTCTTCTCTTCTCTTCTCTTCTCTTCTCTTCTCTTCTCTTCTCTTCTCTTCTCTTCTCTTCTCTTCTCTTCTCTTCTCTTCTCTTCTCTTCTCTTCTCTTCTCTTCTCTTCTCTTCTCTTCTCTTCTCTTCTCTTCTCTTCTCTTCTCTTCTCTTCTCTTCTCTTCTCTTCTCTTCTCTTCTCTTCTCTTCTCTTCTCTTCTCTNCTTGCTGTTGCTGTGGGAAGTTAAATGTCAAGTCAATTGAACAATTTTCAATTTTTGCCCTACCAGTTGCAGGCACTTGAGGCCATCTGGATATCCTGTGGCCCCAAGTGATGGACCAGGCCAAGAGACCAGTGTGTCCCTCTCAGATGAGCCTCAGTGTTTGCTTGGCAGGTCCTGGTGAGCACCACAGCAAAGTCTCTGCTTTTGTGATGAGATGAAAAATAAGTGAAAAAACCAAAAGCTGGCTAATTGCCTTTTTGCGTATTTAGGTGACTATGGCCCAGCTCTACAGAAAAGGCTTTTCTGAAGTGAAGCATCTCTCCGAGATTGTTTTTTTACCAGAGCTTTATGTAAAATCTCTCTGCTTCTCCCCCACAGTTGAATCAGATCATTGATCTTACACTGCAAGCTTTGCCTCTCCCTTTTCACCTGCTCCTGCCTCTGTTCCACATAGCCTGGTAATGATTCCGAGATACAAAAGCTCACTGCCTTCCTCACAATGAGTCCACTTCTGTCACAAAGCCTAATTTTGGGTACCTGGATGGAAAATATTGTCCAGATCCCATTTATGAAAATGTCTTTAATTCTGAAAGAAGGATGATTTTGCAGTTCTATTTAAGATAAATGAGGACAACAAAAGGAATTTAGTGCAGAATGGCTTAGAAAAGATCTATTCCACATGCTGCAGGCCACAAAACACTTTCCATCTTCTTTATCTAACTTAATGTCTACAGGAAAGAATAAGCTCACAATGCATTGTGCTGCAGGAGGTCTTCCACCCTCCTAAGCCAGCATGTTTGGGAGGGAAAGGTGCCTGAAAGATGGGTTTAAGTGAATGTCGCTGTGGTGGCTTAGGGTGTTGCCTCCTCCCCAGAAGGGCACAAGGACCTGGACCTCAGCTGCACCCAGGCAGGCTCTGGCATCCTTCTTCAGAGTCACCATTGCCATGTGTGAGACAGCCCTGCTGCAGAAGAGGCTGAGGTGCTGGGCTTTGCAGAGAGGCAGCAGAACAGCCAAGGGCTGTAATGTCCTAAGCTGTTGCAGCAGGAATTCACCTGGCAATGCTCTGTAACCAGGTGAGTAGGTGGCTGTACACCCATGTCCAGCAAGGCTTAAGACAACTGTGATAATTTTGTTCCCCAGCTCTGTAATGTGGTTAGGCATAGAAAAGCTGTATTTCTAAGTGGATTGATATAATTGACACAAGGAGACATCAAAAATTCCTAGGAGACAACGAGTATGATCTTCTTTGAATGCAAATAGTTCCTAGCACTGCAGCCCTGACTTTGCTTAGGCCTAATGCAAATTAATAAGCAAAATAAATTATATAATGGATGGAAGAACTTGAAAAAAACACTTCACCCAAGAAAGCAGAAGTGATTTTTCAGTAGCACACTTTCCAGGTTTTCACCAGGCTTCGGCTGCTTTTTGAATAATGAAAGAGATGAACAAGTGAAATACATATGCTTAAACCACAGTCCTAATTGAAATACATTATGGTCAAACAGGGCATGTTCTACAGAGGTGGAGATCAGTTGTGATAAAACCAGGAAAAAGATGGAATAGCGCTTCAGAAGTGTTTAAAAGCTCTTCCCATTCCACAGGAGTGGCTCACATTTGCAAAACATTTATTCAAGTCTCAGTTGAAAATAAATCCTTGAACGTAGCTATGCTACTGAGGGGTTGCACAGTGGCAGTGGCCTCTTTAATCATTGTCCCATTCAAGCCCTAATCAGGGCAGCATATGCAGGAATGAGTGGTAGGAGCTGAGAATTCACCTCCTCAGCAGGGTGAGATTGTCTGTGTGTCTTCTTTCTAATTAGAAGCTCTATTCAAATGTTAATCAGCAACACCATGATTAAGGAGGATTAAAGAGAACACTTGGCCATCACTGATGTGGCTAAAGAGGTTTTTTTTCTTTCTTGCAACAAATAAGGATGTTCTGCTCCTGGTGGAAGTCAGTGTTGTTTGACTTCACCTCAGCATCGAGGATGCCATCTGTGCTCCAGGATGCTGCTGTGATGGAGGGCAGTTGTTTTACTTCCAAGACCTTCTGCCTTCTGCCAACCATCTGAGCCACACTGGTCCTTGGTAAACACTGCTGATGTTTGGGGAGTGATGAGGGACTCGCCCAGCACAGCTGAGAGGAATTTGGGAAGTACTCAAAACAAAGATGGCCTGGGAGAAGGTCACAGGAATAATCTCTGCTCCCCTGACATGAGCTTTGAGCTCTCTCCTCGGCTATTCCAGTGCTTTAATACCCTTCTTATCCCATATTCTCTGCCAATATGGCAGAGCTCTTAAATGGTTCTGTTTGGATTTTTCTTTAGAGAAAGGAAGAAAAAAAAATCTCTGTCGAGGTAAGATGAAATCAAATGAATCTGAGACAAATGAGAAGAATCAATGAAGGAATAGTCTTATAACTGATGGAAATGGACTTAACCCTGTGACTGGAAGGGACAAAACCACTGGAGGTTACACCAGGATGACTCCAGACCAGACAGAATAAGATGGACCACAGAACCAATGGGCACTTCTCCACCCACAATTTCTCTGCTCTATTCAAAGGAAAAAGGTGCTACATGATTAGAGACCATGTCCTTCTCCAACATCCTCTCCTGAGGTGCCTGCCTCACATGCCATGCCTTGCCCAGTGATACCACGTCATTCCCCATGCCTTCCCATGCCCATCATTAGGAGAAACAAAAAGCTCTCTTGTGTTTGTTTCTTCTGAGAAATAAGCTCAGCTGGCATAAAATGAAACCATTTGTCTAATGGTCTTGTATTTGGAAAAAATCCCTTCAAAGACACTGTACTGGAACTGGCTATTCCTCCAAATACATGAAATGATTTAATTAAAGGTGACAATTTAAACAGAAATTTCAGTGCATAGTAACCTCATTGTAAGTCTGTATTTTGCCTTTACAAATAGTTAGAGTCAGGTGAGGCTGCCCTCCCAAATGAAATGCCATAACATAACCAAGGTCCTAACACAAAAACCTTTCTCTGAACTCCTAGGCTGGGGAAACTCCCTTCATTTGCATATTTCAAGGAAAAAAAAACCCAAACCAAACAAGAAGGAAAAATTGAAAGCAATCAGCTCATTCTCTGGTGGAGAATTTGGCTGCTGCCTCCTGCATCCACGCATAATCCTCAGCACAGCATTCATTAAGCCCTGATGATTCATGACTGGCTTCTCCAGCTGAGACACAGGATGGGTTCAGCCCTGAATTGCCCTCACTGTCTGGAGGCATTTAACTCCAGGGGTGAGAACACAGATTGCTGTGAGTATTTTGAGGCTGGCTCTGCTCTGCAAAGCAGAGTGTCGTCTTCAGCTGTGTTTCTGACAATACCCAAGCAGGCAGGCAGAAATTCAATCCTGCACTATATATTGTATATGATACATGATAGTTTGGGGCAAAAAAAAAATACCAGGGTCTTTAATTCTTCTTGGTATTTTAGAGGAAAGAAAAGTGGTGGCAACAATAGGCTGTGTGCTTGCAGAGTCCTTCCAGGCTGGATTCATTTTTAAAGTCAGCTAGAGGTCAGCTCAGAGTATTCAGGAACTTCTGAAAATTGGGGGTTTTCAAAGCATCCAATTCCCATGTTGAGATGCTGTTTGCAGTCAATATCCAGCCTAAATCTTCAAATATCAGCTGGGCCTTCAGCATACCTTTAGTCACGCTAATAGGCATTCACATCCCAGACACCCCCACTGCAAGAGTGACTCCTCGAACTGGAATCCTGTCTATCTAATGGATAGGACATCCATGGGGGTTTGATGCACCCAGCACGGACAACAGCAATGGTGGAGGTGCCATGGAACAGACAGCTGCGTACGCTACACAGACTCACAGCCTACTGCCCCATGGCAACATCCACATCCCTCCCCTGACACAGCTCACCGGCACCTGCACGAGGTAGATTAAGCACAGCTAAATCAACCTGCCCACATGACAGCACAGCCACGCAGAAAAATCTGTGGAGAGCTGGAATTGTAGCAAAGCGTGCCAGAGGGAAGGTGAGTAGGGAACAATTATTTGCTGTTCTTGTAGCAGAAGAACAAGGGATCATTCAGTGAAACTCTGAAATTGCGGAGTCAAGCAAATGAGCATTTTGCACACAGTTAAACTGGAATATACTGCCACAGGATAACGTGGGGGCCAAAAATATTCATGGCCAGAAAAACCTGTCAAGAGTCATTAAAAAGAAAGACTTAAACATTGCCTGAAGAAGTGCATAGAGTACTACAGCCTGAAGGTGAAAGGACGCAGAGATGTTGCCTCTCTTCCGATACCAAAAGCTTCTGCTGCTGTTCACTGTGAGAAAGAAACCAGAGCAAAGCTGATGTTTGCTTCAGATGAGTACAGCCATTTTTATATCCTTATATAAAAAAATGTTCTGATCATGGATTTGTCCTTTCCAGGGAAGGTCAGGATCTCCAGACATCTTTTTGACAAATTTTGCAAACTAATCAGATAATCAAATATGCCTTTGACTGATGCTGGACAAGGAGCATCTTCTTGGCTGATAGCAATTAATCCCAATAGTCTCTCCATAGCCTAATGGATTACCAGGACTCCTAAAGGTCGTCTCCTACCAGCAGAGCATTCCCAGGATGGATGAGCCCCTCGTTAACAATGCCATCCATGTCCTGACACAGCCAGGGTAGCAGTGCCTGCTTCTCCTCACACTCAGGGTCCTGTTCTTGTCCCTCAGCTCGAGCCAGCAGACTGAGAGGAGCCGGTCTCAGCCTCGCAGCTGCCCAGGTCCCTGACATTTTACTGCTGTCACCGTGGCTGTGTCTAGGCAGTGTAATTCAGCACTCTGCAGAGCTGCCTGAGCCAGCTCGAGTCAGGCAGCATCTGCACTGTTGGCACCTGAGCCTCAGGCACGTGGAGCTCCCTGGCACTTCCCACCATTATTCCTACCCAGGGGGCTACTGTGGCGTCTCTTGCACCTTCGCTTCATTTTAATCTCACGGTGATGAGGCCTAACATCCCTGTTCTGATCGCTGAGGCTGCGAAGCACAGCGCTGTTGGCCCGTGCCATCCCTGCACACCTCGCTGCTCTGCGCGCCAGCCTCGGGGAGGTGGGCACGGAGGCTGGCAGGACTGACAGCGCACCAGGAGTGCCAGCTTACAGCTTCAGCGCTTGGCACGGCACAGCCAGCTCGGGGCAAAGCTCAGCAGGAGCCCTGGGCAGCCTGCAGGGGCCCTGCCCGCCTGTCTGCTGCCAGCTGCTCCCGGGTGGGCGCTTCCTGGCCACATCAAAAGACCCTGTGTTTGTAGCTTAGGTGAGTCACAGCCTGGGGCAGCCTCAGGTCTCTCCTTATGTTTTCTCTGGGCAAGGGTTAAATAATCTCATTAATGAGCTGGCCGTTCTTACCGAGATGGAGATCACCTGGTGCCATTTAGCTTGGGACACCCAGTAGCTAACACTAGCTCTTTCCTTAGGAAAGAGACTGGGAAAAGTTGAATTTCCTGTCTCCATATCTTTTACTTAAAACATGGGTTCATCAGAGCCTTTCCAGTGTTGGACACTTTCATCTGGCAATAAAATTCTCTTAAAGCATTTAAAATAAAAACATCACAGAGTTACAAAACACCGAGGTTTTGATCTGAAATCATTACATTCCCACATGCTTAGTAACGTATTCATATTTTTCTTGCTTGCTTCTTTCAGCTAATAGTATCTCCAGAGGGGTTCTTCCAACATCACCTATTTCTTGGCTTGCAAAGAAATAAAAATCCTGATTGATGATCGCAGGCAGACGTGATGAAAGCATTCCAATCAGAGGCACAACACTGGTGCCTGAGTAATGGGTTTCCCACGCCCACAGGAGGCACAGCACGTACCGAGTGATGAGGTTGCTCTTCTAGCAGGCAAAATTCTGCACCATCAGATCTACATAAACAGCCACAAGTTCACGTCACTGGGCCAAAGAAAGCAAATAGATAAACTCAAAATCCCTCCCTGTACTTGTCTTTCCTCTTGTTAACATCCAGGCGTGAGCAGTAGCCTGTTGCAGTAGGTCATTTGTTTTAAGATTGTATTTGGCTTGACAGGGAGTCTAGACAGAAGAGTACTCAGTTAATCTGTCAAATTCCCATTGCTCTTCCATGCATCGAGCAAATCTTGGATAAGCTGGTGCCTCGAAGGTGAAGCAGGGAGGCTGAGGCAAGGCTTTACTGCAGAGCAGCCCTGAGGAAAGGTCCTGGCAGACCATGCCAGGACTCCTCTGGAAGCAGGGGAGGAAGGAGCTCATTTTCCTCTGGAGCAGAGCCGAGACCTTTCAGGGTGCCATGACCACAAAACCTCTTCCCAAATCATGAGTTAAAGGACTGCTTGGGCTAGTGTGAATGGACAGGTTGCTTTTAGGGGAGCAAGACTTTGCTTTACAAACGTTATAAAGGATATTTCTGTGTAAGGCACAGGGTCGTCCCAGTGGGACCCAAGCTGGGTCCCTTTACTGCTTGCAAAAATCAGCAGTAGAAGAAAACAGCTGCAATTTTATTGTAGTGCCCTCCACGATGCTATAATTCTCACTCCCAGGCTGATCTTTGCCACCCTCCTAGTGTGCCATTTTTTGGCACCTGTAGATAACCTCTGCCACGAAGTGCTCACCACATGGCTGCTTTCTTTGGGAAACATCCATTGCCACAGTCCCAGAGAGCTCTGGCCAGCCAACACAAACCCTTCTGGGGGTCACCGGGGAATCTGGGCCCCCATCCTGCATGCATGGTTAAGAAACAGGCAGCCCACCAGGTAGAGTGGTTCCACTTTTACGTCAGGCTCCTAACACTGAATCTGTAGTTCTTACAGCAGCAATAATCAGCCACAGAGCCTTGGAAGGACAGGCAGGCCAGGTTCATTTTAGATAAGGGAACTGTGAAAAATGACAGCATGACAGACAACTGCACGAGGGAGAACTCTTCACACAGTTAAGGCTTTACTGACAAAATGCTGCAACTTCCCAGCGAGAGCTGCTCAGTCGACTCCAGAGCTTCATCTGCTGGTGTTCCTCAATTGACACTTTCCAGGTGGGATTCTTCTCCAAGGAAAAAGAGACAGGGAGTGGAAATTATGAGAGATGTGGCTATTTTGGGGTAGAGATCTCTGGAGGTCCTGGAAGTAAGGATGAACATGCCCATGGCACTGTGAAATCTGGTTAGGGTTTGTATTTTGCTTTGCTGGAAGATGCCAAGTGCACCTTCAGCGAGGTCAGGAGCAGGGTGTTCATCTACACCCATCTTCTGTCTTCCCACCCCATTTGTCCCCACCATGCATAAAAATGCACAAAATATTCTAAACATTTTCAAAACTTGCTTCTGAGGGACACTATTAAGTCCAAATCCCTAGAAGTTGGACAGGGCAGGGTGCAGCAACTTTCTCCAGCTACTCCAAATAAAGGGCAGCCTGCAAAAACTGCTGAGCACTGGGTCAGGCGTGATGCTGGCTGAGAAGCCCACACCTCTTTCCTGCATGATCCTGGTCATCCCTTCTCTGTGTGGGATCCAGAGCTGGTGTGTGCTGCTGCACCCTTGAGGGAATGTGAGCAAAGGAGACCATGCAGGCAGCTCCAGACAAAGATTTTTGGCTGCATCTCTGAACACTCCTCTGCCAATGAAATATTTATGATGACATGTTGCCTAGCAATGACCAGATTGCCCTGAACAGGCAGGAGATAAAATATACTATGGGATGCGGGAACTATGGGAGAGATTGTGAAGGAGAGAGAAAAAAAGAATCAAAATAAAACCAACTCCAAATGGGCACCGATTTGGCTGGGCTTAGAACCTTTTACTAGTAAGAGAGGAAAAATAGGTTTTGTTCAGTAAAGAATTGGATTGGTCAGACTGATTTCACCAGCTAGGTAGAAGCTTACAGGGATAAAAGCAGGCAGTCAGGAAGCACTTAGCTGTTATGTAGCAAAATGGTTTATTTCTGTCACTGCTTGGCGATGTGTGTCCAGACAGCACTGTCCTGTGGTGTTTTCTTTCCTCTCCTTGTCAACATGCCAAAGCTAATTAAAGTGAGCTGGGTCTATCTGTGAAGTGGGATTTACTGAAACAAACTAATCAGGAAGGCAAAAATAGCATGTATTTTTGTCATTTGCAGGGAATTTGTTGGCTCGGAAAGAGGATGGATGGGAAAGCCGAGAGCTACCGGATGTCGTCTGTTTTGCCATCTGATTCTCCTCATTCATCTTGGTGCATATGCAGAGCACTCTGAGGTTGGTTTTTTTGTTGTTTTTCACCTCCTAGATTTAACCCCATTTCCAACAAGGTGGAGAGCCAACAGGGGAGCCAATAGTGTTTCTGAAAAACAACCCCTTTAAAAAAGCTGGTGGTGCGTTTGCTTTTTGGTGGTTCTCGATATAAAGAGGAGAGAGGAGGAAATAGAGGAGTCCTTTTCCTGTGAAAGAGATCTTCTTGCAACAGCGTTTGTTTGCTGGAGCCCTTGCAGAGGCCAGCTGTTGATAGATGGGCTGCATGAGCCTTCTCATTCAATTTATCACCAGTCTTGCACAGAACAATTCTGCTGCTTTCATGAGGGCAGTCAATCCAACCACCTCAGGTATCTAGAGCAGCCCTGATTGCTCTGCCATCCATTGCCTGGCAGTCTTTATTCTTCCCATATCCCTGTGGGGAAGGGATGGTTGCAGATTTGCACAGCTTAAAGCCAGATAGGAACCTTGCATCACCCAGCCTAACACAGATCGGGACATTTCATCGCTCACCTCAATTCTTTGTGCGTGACTGGTCTCATCCTTTCTAACAGCATCCCATCCCACCACCAAGCTGTGGAGACTCTCTGGAGAGCTTGATGCTTTTGGTTAAACCTCCTGTAAAACTGTCCAGTTTCAAATCAATGCATATCTAATTGAAAAAGGATATAAAGGGCAAAGATGGACAGTTGCAGGCGGGTGCGTGGCAGTGTGCCAGGGAGAGGTGTGGGGCCACTGGCAGAATTACCCTCTCAGCAGGGAGGTTGTGGGGCGCTGAGGAATGGTCTCCAGAGGGATCAGAAGAGCCAACATGTGACCCTCACTGTAATAATCACTCTGGAAACACACCCCCAACAAATCCCCTAATCTATGGGAGGGACTTCCCTGGCCAGACCAGGCGAAGTGCTGTTGGTGGGATTAGTGTTTTCCTTGCCCAGGTTTTGGCATGCTCGTGGGCTCTGGTTCCAGCAGGCTCCTTCAAGCATTTTGTCAACAGCTTGAATTTCTGCGTTGCTCTGGCTTTGTGGAAGCTTTTTCAGCTTTGTCATTTTGACATTTCTCCTTTGCTGGGTTTGCCAGGCAGAGGTGACACAACATGCTCTGGTTGAGCTCCCACCACTATCTCTGCACAAAGCAGCCCCCAGGCACCCGCCTGGGCTGCAGCAGTGTTTGCCAAACTTGCAGTTTTTTCCCTCAGCTTTTATCCAAAGCAGATGTTTAGCTGGGCCATTGGGGACGTTCACTCCACTGCTTGCACTTTGGGAAAAAAATCCCTTCCTCCAAGGTGGGCAATCATTGTGGAGCTGTACAAAAGGATTGGGGTGTTTGCGCCATCCTCTCGCAGCAGTTTTGGGGACAAGATTACCTCACTCCCTTCCAGCTCTCACTAAGAGTCAGCGTGGGGGAACTAATTGCTGCCACCTTTAATGGATAAACCAAGGGCTATTTAACCTCTGATGACTGAGCAGATCTGGGAAATAAATTGAACAGTCTTAAACACAACAAATTATACGCTCAAAAAGAAGCAGAATGCGATGGCAGGTCCATTGAGCTGCTGAAATGGAGGGGCCAGAAGGTGACCCTCTCTCCTCCACCAGGATAAAAGGCTGTCCATCAGAGAGTTCAGGGGTGGGGCGATCACAGATGGCACATCTGTGTCAGGAGCCAGGCTCATCTATTACCATTGACGGGCTGTCACCGGCGAGAGATTCCCCTTGACACAGAATCAGATAATGCTGAGGCAAAACCACGTCCTTCAGGAGACTTCAAAGGCCTCCACTTCCTGCCCAATGCTATCGCTGCTATGAGCAGCTGGAAGTGTGAGATGCGGTGAGAAAGCACCAGCTCCCCTGGGTTCAGTAGCTGGCTTGGCCTGTGATTTGCTGGATGCCCTTGGAAAAGCCAATTAAGTTTTGCTGCCTTGGATTTCTCAGTTGTACAATCCAGAGCTGTACTCAAGCATAATTAACTCATGATCTGACCGCAGTTTCGGGCATGTGGTTTGTAAGAGGGAGGCATGATGGTTAAAAAAATCAGGAATTGAAAGTATTAATAGATTTTTAGGGCCTGAAGCAATGACTCTGCTAATTTATTTATACAGCATTTGTTAACCAGACCGCAGAACCTCTTCCAGCAGTGTCTACACTGCAGGCATGCCTGTGAGTCCTGCCTGTGCATCTAAGGAGATGCTGAGTCTTGACTTAGACATCTCAAGTGACAGAGACTTCATCACATCTGCAGGTCTGCTGTTGAAAGGCTTATTTACCTGCCTCTCTAACACACGCCACATTGCCAGTCTGAGCATAGCCAGGACTGGCTCCCACTGCGATGGGATTAAAGAGCCGTAAATGTGAGCAATCTCTAACCCAAGTGGAAGGCTGCAGACGGTGACTGAGCGAGCTCTTTGCATTCCGGTGGACAAACGGAATAGATTAGGGTTTAAGCCACTCACAATAAAGAAGGTTTTGAAGGTCTTAAATCATTCTGGGAACTCTCTCTGATTTTCTCAGCATCTCTCTTTGAGTTTTAGATGCCCAAACTGAAGAAAGAACCAAACTCATCTCACTGACATTTCATTTAGATGTAACATCTCTGCACTACTTTTAATCTCTTTCCTTATTCATTCATGGCTCATATTTGTCCCTTTAGCTACAGCTTTGTGCTGAGAGCTCGTATTTGAATGGTTTTCTGCTGTGATGCCCTATTTCTATTCCAACAGAGTTTTTGAACACTCTCAGAATATCTGCTTTACAACCTGAGCAATGTTTAGACATAAGGATAGGATGAATAACTTGATATTTTGATCTAGGGTAATGTAACAAGTGCCCCAAAGTCAGTCTGAGTTGGAGAGAGGGAGTCAAATTCACAGCTGGAGTTTTTCAACCAAGACTTGAAAGGATACCTTGGATGAAGACTGGAATTAAATTTCAAGGTGGGGTTTGCTGTTGGAGCACATCAAATCTGGCATTAAGCTTATGAAATGTGCTTTCTTCTTTTTCCTTCACTGTGGCTTTGAGCAAGAACCAGCTCAGGGAATGACAGGGGAAATGCTGCAGACATTTATTCTAAACTTTTATGGCTGAAATGGGAACATAAGGAGGATCCCTGGCTTGAGAGAGTAAACCAAAACATAGCCAGAGGCAGATGAGTTTGGGATACCCAGAGAGGAGAGAAGATGGACAGGGAGAACGCAGTTTTATCGGTGTACATGCTACGTCTGTTCTTTGCTGGCACCTTATTTAAATAGAAAGCCTTTGCAAGTTGCTGTGGGACCACAAATGACCTCCTGTACCTCCAGTAAGGACCTGTCTCAAGTGCGTGGCTGTGGGGCCACAACACAAGAAATTACCGAAAGACCTCTGAGTCACCAGGCTTTAGAAGCAAGTTAGAAATAAAGTGTGTCCATTAAAAATTAATTAAAAAACCCCTGCTGCTTCAACGTGATAAAGAAGTTATGGCTCTAAGGAGCATCCATCAACAAAGCTGTTGTCTGTGGAGGAAGACAGAAATCCGGAGAAGGAATGCAAGAAAGATGCAGGACAGTGGAAGAACAGATTGAGGAAAGGTCTCGGGGAAAAAATTCTGTGGGAAGTGAAGGGTATTGGCAGGTAGAAAAAGGAGGTTTCACTAAACAGAATGTAAATGATAAAACCCGAAAATTCCAGGACTTGCTCTCATTAAAAAACAAACAAACAAACAAACAAACAAACAAATGAGACAAGACAGAGTGGTAGAGATGCTTGCAGAGAAATCTGGAGCTGAAAACTGCTTGCTTACATGAATGGCTAATTCCAATTAATAAATCCAAGTTAAGAATTCCATTTTCTTGTCAAGTGGATATATCAGGCTAAGTAGGATGGACAGTGAGGAAAGAGAGTGGGCAGAAAATAAAAAAAGAAGACAGCGTAAACTGAATGTGAGGTGTCAGATGGATAGACTAGAGGCTACACCAAAGAAAAAACACATTTGAGTGTTTGCTTTTGAAGGGGATAAACGGGAAACTGGGGGAATGGAGTAATAGTGATGAGAATTGTCCAGACGAAGTGATGGCTGAAAATCAGGAACTGAAACCAGTGGAAAGGGAAGCTGATGGGAATAGGGAGAAAATGCTATTTGACAAACAGAGAAAGAAAGACAGAGTGCTGGCAGAGGCAGAAGGGAGAATTGTTGGCAAGGGTGAAAGATAAGTTCCTCTGCAAACTTTTGTACTCAAAAATCATAATCAAAGATATAATAAAATGTTTCAACCTCTGGGAAAGTCCCTGAGGAGCTTCATACAGAGTTTCAGCTGCTGTGTTCAGATAAACAAACATCTTCTGGGAGATTTTGTATTTGTGTATTTGTATCAGCTGGAACGGAGCCGGATGGAGCAGGACACAGGGCCATGATTTACTGTGTCATACATTAATAGTATCCAATTATGGCTGTGTGGTTATTGGGGTATATGGTGGAGTGTGTTTTACTCCTGGCAATAAATGTAGTGTTTGCCTTGGGATGTCAATCAATAAACTATCTGCCTTAATTGGTATCGATTTATTCATTCATTCACTGTACAATGAAAACCAACACTCCTGCATCGTCACAGCCCCTGCAGCAACAGAGCTCTCACCAAATCCATTTTGCACAGCAAATCTCAGGGTTTCAGATGGGGACAAACCTCTGTGAAACTCTCAGTGACTTCAGCTCTCCTCTGGGAAACCGAGGGGCCGCCCTCCATCACTTCTGATTGCTACGGACGAGGGACTCATGTTCAATTTTGCCTCTTCCATGATCTGCTGCTAAATGGGAAGAGAAAACCTCTCTCCCCTTTCTTTCTGCCTCAATTCAGCAGTGGAGAACAGAGCTTTCCCTAAGTGGAGGTGTAAACGTGGATACCCCGTGGGTTCCTAGGCGCGTTCGCAGCCTGCAGAGGTGCTCTGCAGTGCAGTGATTGGCTTTGCTTAATAATGGTGACAAAAGCTCCTCACCTTGCCAAGGCAGCACTAAAACCTGCCCTGCACACAGGGCTGAGTGGCAGGGACAGTGCTGGGGGGCTCACAGTCTCTCCCAAAAAGACACCTGGAGTCTGCTGTACTGTCTGTACAAGGCGAGCGGGTTTCATGCTACTTTGGCTCAGTGGGATGCTGCCACTGTAGCAATATCTCCTCTCTTTTACCTGGGAGGAGGCAAAACACTCGAGTCAAAAGATTGACTCTGACACGGCTCAGAAGCTGCTCCAGAGGGGCAGAAGGGATGCAGCAGTGCATCCAGCCTGGAGAGCACAGGCTCAGGATGGGGTGAGGGCTGATTGCTCCACTCATGGCTCACTTTCTTTTAAGTTAACAAATGATAACTGAAAAGCAGGAACTGTGAAATCAGTGGAAGGGTAACAGAGACAATACTCTGTTTGACAACAGTGAAAGAAAAGGGGACTGATGGCAGTGGAGGCAGGCAGAATGGTTGCCAAGGGTTTTAGTTATAATGAATAAATAAATAAATCTGGTTTTTGCTAATTCCATACTTTAAACAGTGCGCAGGATACCAGGCAGTACCAGAACTTATGGCATGATACAGAAAGAGGAACCTCTTTTCCTGCTTTGCTGGTAGCCTCAGTCATGGCTTTGTGCTTTGTTCTGGGGATGCCTCTCCCAGACAGGAATGTATGTGCTGGCAATTAGAGCTGGCACAGACAATTACACTTCTGGGGTTTCTCTCTCGTCTCACCTCATCTGAGCAAGTCAATTAATCTCCCTGCATCTCAGTTTCTCTGCCTGTAAAACAGATAATCATGTGGGCACCACCCAGCGTGGCTTAATCGAAGTGCTGGCATCTCCCCTGGCCGCAGAGGTGCCATGTATTCTTTATCTGAAGCCAAGTAAAACGCTGCTGTCTGGCTGGTCATTACACCTGCCAAACCAGCAGCAGCCTCTGCCCACCCCTGGGATTTGCTGGGTCACCTCCCAGGACCTCCCGCCTGCTGTGGCTCTCAGCCGTGGGAGACCCTGCTAAAAATAGCAGTGCTGGCACTTCTGCTCTGGATGCTGCAGTTCATCTATTTTCCTTTTTTAAAGAGCTGATTTTACTGACATTTCTTTTGGGAAAAAAATAAAAAAAGAGGGAGGGAGATAAAGAAATCATTCAATTAGGGATGAAAATAATGGCCCCATTAGGCGGTCGCTGCTGGATCGGGCAGGAGGGAGGTGAACTGCAAAGTTCTCGTGTTGAGAGGGAGGGTGTGTGGGGTGTGAGGGGCTGCCTTGCAAAAAGTGCCAGCGTGATGTGAGAAGAGCAAGGCTGCAAAGGGACACAGCCCCAGAGTGATGACGGAGCTTGCCCAGGGTTGTGCACCACAGATGGAAACAACGTCCATCTCTCCTGGGAGGACGGACCACCCCAGATCACAAAACCTCTCCGTATCTCTGTTATCCCTCACAGCACTACAGAGCCTTACTCTGAGCCTCTCGTGCAGTGAAAAGCGACCCAATTATGTCCCAGGATGAAAATTTACCAATTAAACAACTTTTCTCCAGAGGAAGTCGCTGCAGACATGCTGTATCTCTTCAGGAGGAGATGTCCATTAGTGCTAAAAGTGCTGGTGGCCCTGGTAATGGAGACACTGTCCTGTTTGGAGCGGGATGGACAAGCTTAATCCGATTTCAGTTATGCTACCAAACAGAGTGGCTGTTAATTATTTTAGTCACTAATTCTCTGTATCACAGTATAACCCACGACCCAGAGGGGAAAAGTTGTGTATCCCATTATCATATCCCTTGCATCAACTAATGACTCCAAAGATAAACATGTTTAAATTAATAGCAATTTCTCTGTGCTTTGTGACAACTCCCTTTCCAGCCTATGGTCTTTACACACTCCCTATTTTTATGCAGGAAATGTATGTTATTAGAGCTGGGAAAGCTTTTTATTGGGTATTTTTGGTATGCAAAAGGAGTGCTTTTCTGGCATTAGTCCATCTTATTCCCACTCGGATTTTAAGGAGAAACTAAGTGGCTCTGACTTGAGTAGAGGAGGGTGAGCAAATGGAAGAAAGCATAATTGGAGTAGATGAACTTTTCAAGACTCAAAGCAGACTGTAAGAGGAACCACTCTAGAGTTTGGAGAATCTCCACATTTCCAAACAACAACGTGCACCAAGAAAAAGGCTGTAGGTCTGCAGCTAGTGATGGGAACACAAGCAGGACATGGCAGCTGTGTCAGGCTGGAGCCCTGCTCTGGAAAATCCTTTGTGCTCTCAGTAAACATCTCCTTCCACATGATACATCAGCCATCCTCCCAGTATTTCAAATTTTCATTGGAAAGCCATAGTTTTGTTTATGGAAATCAATTTCTTCTCATAATTTGTGGTTTAGAGGTGGGGAAACATTGGTTTACTATAAAATAATAATAAAAATTGCCCAAATTCCCACCTCTTCTCATTTTCTCATCCAGTTCCTGTTAGTCTGTGCTCATCCATCTTAAAACACAATAGGAAGGGTTCTTTTGGGTGGGGTTTGGCTTTTTATAATGCAACCCTAAAACAACATGTGGAAATCAGGCGCTGACGTGTCTGAATGGGTGCGCTGAGCCTTCAGAACGATTTTTGTAACAGGCAGACAGGTGAAAGGGAGAAATCACAGGAGGATTCAAATGTCTCATAAAATGCAAGAACCAACCTGAGAGCTCACATGGTGCCGAAACAGATGGCTTTCTGAGAGGTAATCTGTTTTCTCAATTTGGTGCTGTGGAAGGCACATAAACATTTCCTAAGGAGAAGATGACTCCTTGTCTTTTGATAAAAGGCACCTGCCCTCCGTGCAGCCGCTACCTGAACAAGGACAAAGAGAGAGAAAACTGAAAAGAAAAAAAAAGATATAAAAATCATGTTGTGTTTTTTCAAGTCTTTGCTGGAAAAAGGATGTAGAGAGGGTGAATATTCCTAATTATGATCTGGGAAGCATTCACAGAGAGTAGCTTTGGGGAAGCCTGTGGCAGGTTAAGAGAGCACATCAGCAAGCATACACAAATGAGAAGGTACCTGCTCAAAGGAAAACAATGCATAAAACATCCTGCTTATGCAAATGTATGATGATAACATTACCAGGTGCTGATTAGAAAATAAATCTGATTTGCTTAGGGCCCTTTTTATCAACAATCCACTGTTTTTTAAAAGGTGTCTGGTGGCTGTAACCTTGGCTCATTCCTCCATGTTTGGCTGTCCCCTGAGGTGAGGTTCAGTCCTTTGGAAATTAGCAGAGGAGGGAAGGCTCTTGCTCTCAAGGTGTCCTGCAAGTGAGGCTCCAGGCATGGCTGATGAACAGGTCGGGGTGGTTTTTGTGCTTGCCACAGGGGAAATGGCTCTTTATGCATCCTGTAATCTGTGTTCCTGCTCCTAAGGATGTTCACTCCTACATCAATTCCTCTCCAGCCTCCCCTCGTGCATCTAGTCGTGCAGCAGGGGGATAAATACTGAAACAACTTATCGAGTAGGCTGGTTAGAAGTTCACTTCTTGCTGTGTTTACAAAGGTTTAGAATTTTCCTGTTTTCACTGCAGGGGCAGAGACAACAGGACATGGCAGGAATGTTCCATCCATATGGGCTGCTGTGGTCCCGGACACCAAAGAGCAGCACTGTCTCCTTTGATGGTGCGCATTGCTAGAAAGATTTTTCTGATAAACACTGGCCATTAGCACATTCTGCAAGTGCCTTTTCTAAGCCCATTTCTTCTTGGCATCCACGACCTGCAGAGACTGGTTCCTAGCTCCACGAATTGGCACCGAATCACATTAACAGATGGCCTCGAGTACACGCGCCAGGACTTATTATGCACCTCTTTTTTTCTTTTTTTTTAAGAGCTATGTATGGACTCTGTCCAAGTATGTGGCAACATCTCTCACATCTGGGATCATGGTGATAGCTCCTTTCTTGTATAACAAAGGTGTGTCTCATCTGTGATGTGCTCCACAGTCCTCACTCACACTCGAAGGGAGAGGAGCATCTGTCTGGTTGGAGTAAACAGCTGTGCATTCCTTTTCGATAGCCTGGAGTGAGCTGCTGGCAGCCGACACAAAATGCAGCTACTGGGATCCATCCAGTCCTCAGTACACTCCCAGCCTCAGTAGATCTTCCCAGCCAAAGAAAACCTCAAATGCTCCCTCAGCTGATATTCCTGCGGCAGCCACAGCACAGGGAGAACAGGGCGTGGAGTAGGAATTTTCTGGCAAACAGCGGCAGGTGGCCGGCAAAGCCCAAGGAAAGGGCAAATGGAGCCTGGAGTCTCCTTCCCTGGTGGCACTCAAAAGCTGTGTGGACACAATCCTGAGTAAGGTGCTCTTGGGGATCCTGCTTGAGCAGGGAGGTTGGAGCAGATGACCTCCAGGTCCCTTCCAACCTTACCCATCCTGTGAATTTGTGATTTTACTGCTCAGGGCTCATTGCTGGGGCTGCCTCCACTGCAGAGCTGGTCAGGCAACTTCTTAGAGGTGGCAGCTAAAGGACACAGGCACCACAGCCACATCCTGATCCAACGAACACTGGTTTTGAAGCTTTTAGCTTAATTTGCATAACTTCAGGTCTGTGTTATTTACTTGATGGAGAACGACTCATCCTTTTGTCTTCCTGAAGATCATCACGACTCTGCTGCCTCCCCTTTGTGTCAACCTCAATGTTTTTTTCCTTGGGAAAAATATGTCGTGCACTGATCTGTCAGTCACTTCTTCAGGGGTATGAAATCTATAAAAAAGAAAAGCTTGGTTTTAAATGACATGTCACACTAAACTGCCTCATTACCTTCAAAGTGAGATGAAATGCATTCTCTCTACGTATTATTTTTTCCCCTACTTCTCAGTATTATTCTTCATTCATGGGAATGGTGTTTAGCCTGGAAGATTATAGACTGGTCATAACCAAAGAAAAGGAGAGAAAGATTTACTCCAATCATGTCAAAGGGACCTCAGTGAGTATTAACTGATAAAGCATACACAGGTCTCAGCACCCCCTCACAGCCCGCCCGTGAATTTATCCCGCTTGATAAATGGGAGCAGTTTACAGAGCAGGCAGAAATTGATATGGGAGAGGTTTCTATCTGGAATGCTCTGTATAAATTACTGGATGCTTATCCGTGAGTAATTCCCTTGCATATGCTAACTGTCCAGACACTTAGAGCCTATGGCAAAGACATTAGATAACCTTCGATTCACAATTGCTGGGGGCAATCTTCAAGCTAAATAAATAGTTCATCTCTTTCAGACCCAAATGATATATCTCTTTGCTAGCACCACAAGTACTGGTCTAGAAATGGATACTTCAGCTATAATTTTTGAGCTGTCCTTCCTTTTTTTTTGTGCCTGCAATTTGTGTCTGCACTTTATGTAATTTAGCAGCCTGCTACTCCTGCCTCGCCTATTTTATCCATCAGGTTTCTAATGTCCTCATCCAGGTGTCTGTCAGGTAGACGGACAGTTAAAAATATGATTTTTAATCTTTCTCTTTCTTGCCATACATGCTCTATTGAGGCCACAAACCACCCCAAGCACTTTCCTTTATTTGCCTGTTTGGCAATTTTGCCCACAGCTCATCCCTGCTACAAACTTATGTGCTGAGCTAAAAAGGAAATATTTTTCTACTGAGCTTTGCAGTCTTGAGATCAGAATTCATCTGAGCAAAAAGTGAGGCCAGGATGCAGGCAGGGTGAAAATCAAGCAGTCAGTAGATAAAGAGAAGAGCATTTTCAGCACTCAGACAGGTGAGTGACAAATATCATTCTTTTCTGATATAACTCCCCCACCCCACCTTAATACAGACATTGCATAGTGTTTGTTTGACATCAGCCGAATTTATAGCTCTATTTTCTAGAAATAAAATCACTATCTCTGCCTGAAAGTCAAAGCAGACTTTTTTTTCCCCCAAAGGAATTGCATTGGCACTCTCAGCCTATCTTGCAGCTCAGTGCCAACCAAGTGTAAGTGAACAAGGAGGAGGAAGTTCATCGCACAAAGAGGAAACTTCAGGCTGCTGAAAGGCTGCAGGCAACGTAGAGCAGCAGATCTAAACCAGATGGGTGGAAGCTGCTACTTCTCCAGCCATCAAGAGCAAAGCCAGGGATTCCCATCCTGTTGTGACCCAGCTCCTGAGCCACAGAAAGTTTGTGTCTCACTGTGGGGGTGAACTGGAGCTGTGACCAGCACGTGGCCAAAAGCCACGGTGTGCTGGGAGATGCTGGAACCACTGTCCCTGCCTGGAGAGACACAGCCCTCCAGGGAGGACAAGCACAAGGCTCAGGGGGTCCCAGCTGCTGCTTTTGGTTTAAATCTGCTGCTACACTTCAGTCTAAAGCTTCACCTTCAGGCTGAGCTGCAATAAGTTAAACAAGATGGTCTGCACAAGCCTCCTCACCACAGCCATGAAGTAAACTGGAAATTATTAAAACCTTGAGACAGTCTTCACCCAGCAATATTCTTTGCTCTGACTTTTGCTGCCTAACAAGCTGTGCTGGTAAGTGCAGTTTCCCTTGGCAGTTATCAGTGAAGCTGGCTCCGTTTGTGTGCTGGGTTTGTATTTCTCAGCTCTGGAAGAGGTGCTGATCCCATGCCTCATTCTTGGCATTGCCAGGGTCCCTGGCAGAAAGCTGTGCACAGATTCTTCCACAGGGGAATACTTCATTAATCAAGTGCTGACAGTTCTTCTCACTGGGGTTTTTTTTCCCCCCATGATAGTCAAACACATAATTTTTGCTCCTGAAAGATGTTGCCTGCAATCCTGCATGGCACAACTGCCTCTCACGGGCTCCAGCAGTGGCAGAGGGTCTGGAGCTCAGCCTGTACCTTTGGGGAAGGGAGCAGTGCTTCCCAGCATGCAGCCAGGATCTCATTCAGATGCACAGACAGAGCTTGTCTTTTGACAAGCTTCTTCCACCTTCTGGGTTTAACAGCTGGTGACAGCCCATCTCTGCTGGTCAGAGCCCCTGTGAAGGCTCTAAGCTGTGGCACCGTCTCAGGCTTGGCTGCCCTCTCTCTCAGAGCCAAAATTAACCCATCCTTTTCCCAATTTCCTGTGTGAAAGCAGCACTCAGCAGCTGTCCAGATCTGCAAGGCACAGCTAAGTATCTGGAGTCCATACCCCCAGCCAGGCGTATCCCACCCCCAGAATGGGAGTATCCCAAGGTTTTATATGGAGGCAAAACAACTCTCTCATTTTCAATGGCATCCCTGATATTTTGCAAGCTTTTTTTGGCTGCCACTGCACATTGAGCTAACGATATTGGAGAGCTGTCAGAACTGAATCCAGCTATGCCCAGTCCAAGCTCAGCACGTGCAGAGATGGCCCAGATTGTTTCTCCCCACATTCATTATGGTCAGTTAAACTGACGCTCAGATTTACCTATTCACACAGATTTCTGAAATCTTTTGGAGGTTCCCCGCTACTGTGATGGCATTTGACTGCCCAGAAGACCTGAGCCCTTCCCACTCTCTCCAGCTGTGTTGTGAGCAAATGCACAGCTGGAGGGATGCCCAGTTGGGATGGGTTTTGGAGGAGCTCAGCCTTCTTTGGCCTCTTGCCCACCAGTTCTTTGTCCTAAGAACCTGAAGGCAGATTTTACACCACAATTACTTTTTTTCATAAAAAACTGACATCATTGATTATTAAAGGTCAGTGAGAGGAAGAAATATCTTTGCATTTTTCTCTTTAGCTGAAATCTGGGAGCTGCTGCCCATCTGCCAGGGTAGTACTGGAGATGAGCCCAAAGTCCAAACTCAGCAGCAAAGCTACAGCTCCTCTAGATCTGGCCAGAGCAAATAACATCTCTTGCCACTGCTACATGCCTGTGATTTGGGTCAAATAAACCTTTTGCTGCATGCTTGAAACAATTTGCACAAATTTCTGGACCCAGGGTCCAACAAGTGCTCTGTGCAGAAGGGAACTGGGCACAAGTTTCTTTCTCTGTCTCAGCAGAAACATTTATGTTTCCATCTCACAGGAGAGAAAATTTAGATGCTATTTTTTCCTCCTCACGGCTTGTTGCAACAAGGACTCTCCCTACTACCTTTCCCACAGGGGAGAAGAGTTGTCTTCATTTCTAAATTTAGATTTAATGAGTGCAAAATGAATAAGGCAGCAGGGGAACCTAATCTGGTTAGCAGAGCAGCAGCAGAAAGCACAAGATGCTTGAGTACAGTGTTGGGTTGTGTTTTCCTGTGCTTAATCCACAGGAGCATTGGTTTTGTGGATAAACAGTTGGGTATGAATTCGGCAGGCAGTCCTTACTGCTGGTGATGAGAGCAGAGCTGAATTTGGCCCTGGGCAAACACACTTTCCTGCTGATCTTGCTGCTTGGATGCTGCTTATGAAGGGAGAAATAGCACAGGCTGGAATATGTAAAGTTCTGTGTAAAATCACCCCCTTGGCACAGCTTGCAGATGTACTTGGCTCCTAACAGGCACCCTCTGGCTGTCCCTGCCATCGTCCTGCTCTTGGGTCTGGGAGGGCCTGGGGTGTTTCTCTGCTCCAGTCCTGGAGCACTACAGGAGCTCTGATCAGTCACTAACTTAAAGTAAAATTATTTGCTGCATTCATTTCAACTCCAAGATCCCAAAACAAACTCTATCACCACACCTCAGTTTTGCTCCAGACCTGATTCTCCAAGTCCCTGCTGACAACCCTTCACTCCTGACTTGCATTATCCTTATTATCCTTCCCATCCTTCACGGCCCAAAAGGAGAGTGCTGCTGAGCTCAGCTTCCCTGCATGGCTGTACTGATCTGCAAAGTAGCCAAATGGCTAGGATGCCCTGACTTTTGCAGCTGGAGTTTAGGATTCTCAGAAAATGCTTCCTCCAAGAACCCAAATATTACAACCCCAAATTTCTTGGGTCAGCGTTGGGAAGTAGCTCCATGGGAAAAAAAAAAAAATTAAAACAAATTGCCACCATTGTAACCAAAGTAGCTTCACTGCCTAAAAGTACAAAGAGGAATGTGTACGCAGAGATAAAACATTCAGATTCCACTGCAGGGCATTTAAAGGCAGAATTAGCACCTAGCACTTGTCAGAAATGGCAGAGGATGGCTCATGATGTTAAATGATCAAGGCACTTGCTTTGGTCTCATGTGAAAGCCGAAACTATCTTCAGAAACCATAAATTCTGCTAATCCTGTGCTGATGCTGCCACTTTCTGTGGTGTCCTGGGGCTTCCTTGGAGGTCTGTGGACCAGAGACACATAAAGGATGCACAGATTGAATTTCAAAAGCATCTCTGCTCCCACAATTTCTAGTGAAGCCATCTGAGGAGACTGCAATGCTCCAATCCTTTCCTAATTAGATCAGCAGTCTCATCACCTCCTGAGAGGGCTTGGTATATCCTCTGGCTTTTAAAGGAATTCTGTATCAAAAGCAGAGATTTGACAAATTGGAGCATCCTCAAATACAGAAAGAAATGTAAAGAAAATAAAGAGCTTCCCCTATCACAACTCTGAATAATGACATCTGGAGAAATAACACTTGTTTGTAAATAACCCGTGACCCTTTTCATCCGAAGGGATCTTGGTAGCAAATTAATGAATGCTTTTCTCAAGACATAGAGGGCATTAATAACAGTTTTCTCACTTGAATTTTAACTTTTTCAAGGCTGTGACCACATATTCCCAGAAGAAGGAATAGATAATGTTATCTTTAATTTCTCAGTAATTTACAATGGGCTTATTTTCAGGGGATGGAGCAGATATAATTTATTTTTATACACACTTTATTTCAGGGGATGAATGCAGACAGCACCATCAATTACTCAATCAAGCACAGAGGCAGCAAATCAGCTGGGTGTGAGCAAACTGCTCGTATGAGCATGAGGGTCAATTATCCCCCTATATAAGATATTTCTGCAGTATATAAATTAACACAAAAGGATGGATTTGTGTTTCAGTGCTCTCACATTGCCTGGTGTCGCACAGATATTGCACGTTCATTTGTCATTGTTGGGATGAGGGTTCATTTGTACCAGTGGGTGTAAAGATGACCCTGGATCTCGTAGCATTTGCAGGGTGAGCTGATAGGACAAGGGAAGGGTGCCTGAGGAAAAGGAACTGTTATTATCCCATTTTATGGGTGAACAGTGAAGGTCTAAGGAAACAAGGCCACGTGGAAGTGTGTAAAGGACTGGGAGGTGACTCCCGTGCTCCAGTCACAGTCTGTGTCTTCCCAAGATCTACACCTCAGGAATTCAGCGAGCAGCTGGGGAACTGCAGCTTTGTCCTCTCCACCTCCAACAAAATGAACGGGATTAGAGATGCTCAGAGATAACTGGTGGCCCAGAGGTCACCAAGGAGCCAAACCCTCACATCTATAAACCCTGTGGGTGAGATCTGGGCAAGCCAAAATGAGCAAACAACGGTGAAGTGTTTGTGAAGATATATATAAATGATGCTTGAGTGTTTTCGTTGGGGATATTCCTGCCCTTTGCCATGAATCTTCATACAAATGATATTTCTGTGTGCAAGACCAATTGTACGAAGGAAAATGCTCAGAAATATGCATTTCAGTGGGGTTTCACTACAAAGAAATCTTTGTGGTGTATAAAAGTTTCAGTCCCTCAGAGAGTGAATTGAAGAAATACAATCTAGATAATACATTTTGCAAACTAGAAAATAGCAACAAAAGGCTGTCAAACAGCCAGGTGCCATAGAAATGAACTCGAGGGCTGATATACATCACAGACAGTGTTTGAATAAGGAACATTGTCATAAAAAACAAGCCTGTTCATTCATGAATAATACAGGACCAAGGGACAGGTCTGAATTTGTCATGTAAATTATTTACTGTAACTATGAAATGGCCACCTGTCTGGACTTGTTGCAGCATTTGAAACACAGCCCCTTAAACAGAAAAAGGAAAAGATAAAGTTGATTGTGCTGAAGAGGAATTTCTTTGGTCCTGTGGAGTAGCTCACTCCTGCCCTCATGCACCGAGGTGTGACTGGGGCACAGCCTCATCATTATTAACCTGGGGAGCATCTTCAGGGGGACTTTCCACTCTGTTCTTCTGGTGAGGTCCGTGGTGAGTTTGCCCATGGGGCCTGGCCACCAAAGGGACCCCAAGGAATCCCAGACCCCTGAACCCACCAGCAGGATGGTGCCAGGAGGCAGGGGCATGATTCGTCTTCAGAGAGGAGTTGGGTTTAGGCTTATTGAGATTGTAACCCTTCATGTAGAACAGCTGTGACCTCGGGGCAGAGCTGTCTTGGTTTGCAGAGGCACATCCTCCATGGGACGGAGACCTGTCTGCCAAAGCCAGCCTGACCCAAAGCTGGTGAGACAGCAGCTCTCAAAACCACAGCACCTTCATGCCCAGCATTAGCAGTTGTTAAAGATGGAATAAAATCTGCACTGTAAGACGTCTAAAAGACATTTCTCTGGGTTCTGGATACACCCTTCTGTGCCTCCCCCAGCCTGTCCCACCATCTCACCTCAGTCAGCTCCTCCACGGTCACATGCAGCTCTGTGCAACTTGAGCTGGAAGACAGCTGAGCTGCTCAGGATTTCAGTGGAGTCTTTTGTTTCTTGGTTTCATTTTCTTTTTTTTTTTTTTTTAAACCTGTTGCTCTATTAAGTGCTTCCAAAAAAATCCCAGCAGATCAATAACGAACAAGAGTTACTTCAGAAAGCCACTCGGCATTCTTGTTTAAATAACCTTTTTTACTCCTCAATTGCCTTATTTTTCTCAGAGTTGTCATAGAGAGGAAGATATCGATGAGTTGGTGGTGTGTGAGGGAGCATGGATAGGAGCTAAGTCGTTTACTCTGCTCTCGAAAGCATTTATTTTTGACCTATTTATCTAGTGTGTGTAGCTACAGTGTCCCTCTGCTTCTTCCTGTCACTTTGGTTATTGGGAAGCGCATCCTGCAGCAGAGGCAGTGCACAGACACGGTTAATGCTGCCCTGCCTGGGACTAGAGGAGTGTCTGTCACGTTTAATACATCCTGAGAAAGCAAACACCTTGTAGCAGGCAAGTCAATAGGTTGTTTAGTTATACAGAGCTTCCACAAGGCAAAACTTAATTTTCATCTCTCTAAAGAATGGAAAGGTCTTGGGTGTCTGTGCATTAGATCTTAAGAACGTCCCATCAAAACACGGGCTGCTGCAAAGGTTACCTTTTAAGAGAAAAGTCTTACTGAAATCAGCAAGGTCTCTGCTCTCTCCTATGAGAAAGGAGATGAATGAAAGCAGGCAGTAGGTTCTAAGGCTGCTTTCCCCAGAAATAACACGAAACTTTTCTTCCTGGTGCATTGCAGCCTTGTTTGCACTTAAGTAGAGAACTGAAAAGGAGTTAAAAGGTGAATGATGCCAGGCCAGGCTGTCTCTGAGTTTTAACCATCAAAAGGCTCCTTCAGCAGCAGCAGCATTATGAAAAGTCCCAGACAGGATGTATGATGTGCATCAAGAGCTACTTACAAACTCCAGCCCTTCTGGAAGCTACACTCTCTGTTGAAGACTTTCTTCTGGATACTTTTTCCTGCCCTTGCTGAAGCACGCAGTTTTATCTCCAACCCACACAACGCACTTGTCTCTTCGGGTCTCTCAACTCCTCTGTTCACACTGGAAGGCAGCACTGCCAGCAGAAGAGTTTTGACTGTAGCAGTATATTAACTAAACATCCTAATTAACTGATTCACCCTTTTATTGTCTCACATCTCCACTATCACTGGGCCTGCTGTGCTCTAACAATGCTTTAAAAGTCTAACTTGTTTTTTCTCCCCTGGCTTTTAAACACCCTCACATTCCCATCTGCAGCTTGTTATGAGGATACACACGCAAAAAACAAAACAAACATGCTTCTTGCAGACTCCTTCACCTTTTTCTGAACACGGCCCCCAAAAGGTGGCTGCCCTACATGTTTCTAAACCTTTAACCCAAGCTGTGACCACATAAATACGACTACAGTGATACCAGGTAGCTAACACCAGCAATGGCAATAAGAGAGCAGGGAAAAGAGGGGCAGAAAAGGGAACAGCTCAAATAATATTTTCTGAAAGATGATCCTAAATGTTATTAACCTGATTCTCCTCTGCCATCAAAATTACACCAAGGGATCTCCGGTTCAGTGAGATTCAGACCATGAAAGACCAACAAAATCCTTTCTGTTAACAAGCCCATAAACTAATGGCACTCGAAAAACTCAGCGCACCAGGCTTTATGACCCGCAGTGAAACAGAAGTAATACGACGACAAAGAGAGTCCCCTAAAACCTCATCTTTAGCTGCAAAGAGTGTTTCTGTGCTGAGCAGGTTTTGGTTTGCAGCTCGGCACCCTCTTCTGCATCTCCAGAGGCATTCGTGGTCCAGCAGCATGTCTCCACAACATTGGAAAAAAATAAAATAAGGCAAGCACCTTTCTGTCATTTCAACAAAGGCTGGGTTATGTTCTGGCTTCATACAGAAATCTAGATGTTTCTCCAGCTGCTCTGCTCCTTTCCAGACACATTTGGAAGTTGTGTGGGTGTTAGCACTGGATGAGTGCTGATTTCAGTGGGGAATTGGTACATGTCCTGAATGGAGAAGATATGCTTAGTGTACACCCAAGGCTTGTAGGAAAAGGTCTCCAGGATTTCAGGTGAAAGCATTCCTAATTAATCTAAGGGGAAGGGTAGCATTCAGCATGCTTTAAGGGTTACCACAAAAACATCATCATATCAATCATTCATACTGTTTGCTCAGCAGTCCCTTTCTTCCTGCAGGCGAACAGAGGGTTGGAGAGGTAAGTTTAATTCCAGAAACCATCTCTAAGACAGAAAATCAGGATGAGGCTCCACTCCATCCCAAGCATTTCTTAGACTCAAGGATTTCTTCTTGCTGAGTTTCTGTACTCATCTGCTGGCAGCAGCCTGAGGACCTCTGTTCACTTTGCACAGGCCACCCTGCAGCCTTTGGGGCACATTCACTCCTCCCTGCCATCCCGAGTTCACTCGAGAATAAGATAAAAATTTCCATCCCCTCTGCTCTCCCACCTCTCAGCAGAAATTTTCCTAACTTGCTGTACAATGAGACCATTTTTATTCTTTCTGTCCATCTCTTAAAGGTGAAAATGGGCCCTCTGCTGAGCACCAGCTTCCCAGGCTCAAGGCTTTTAATGAAAACCTCAAATTCCTTTATTTAAGGCCAGCGAGGTGACTAATGGACTAAACAGCCCGAGAGATGGAGGAGAGGCTCTGCGGAAAAGCACTGTGGCAGCCAGCAAGGTCCTTGTGCTGAGCTAATGTTCACGACAGCCAGCTGGCCCCACGGACCTCAGGCAGGGAGCAAACTGCCCCAAGCTGCACTTTGTTCTCCTCAAGCAGCTCTTTCACACCTACAGGGCCAGTAAAAACACTCTATTTCTACAGCTGCCCTTCAGCCTTATGGATTTTCACTCCTAAAATAAGGATTCTCCTGCTGAGAACGCTGCATTCTGAAAAATACAGGCTGGAGCTGTGCAGCCTGTGCTCAAAGGCAGCGGGACACGAGCAGGCTCAGCCTGAGCATGGTGCTCCCAGAGCGAGGATGAGCCCTGCTCAAGCATCTTCCCATCCCCTGCTGGGAGGGCCAGGGAGGGAAGATGCGAATTCGCAAAAGAGCGGCCACAAAGCCAATTTTAAAACCAATGCTGACCTCAAGCTAACAGGAAAAAAATGCACCATTAGCTTTGATTTTAAATACATTAGTTATTCTCTCAAAGGCTGGATCAATGGAAAAAGGAAACCCAGCAATGGATAAACCTTTAATTGCTTAGAAGTAGGATTCACCCTCCCACTGCCTGGCAAGAGCATGGCCTTCTGTGGGTGACTGAGTTCTCCTGCATTCCCTCCCAGCAGCTGTGCCTGCTCCTGTGTCCCAGGCAACCACCAGGCCAGTCAGGCACTCAAAGTATTTTTCTGGTGGGGTCTGGATTGGCGAGAGGTATCTGTGAAAAGTTCCAGAAGGTTTATGTGCATTTGTGTTTCAAAATAGAACAAAACACTGAATTTCAGAATTTCCACAGAAGTGTAACGTTAAGCAGAAAATATTGCTTGAAGGCAATCAAAACATTTCATTTTGATAAAAGCCCAAATACTCCAATTTATTTTATACGCTGAGAGAATTCAAGCTACAGTTTCCCAAAGAAAACTCTAAATGCTCCAATTTCAACAAGATACTGCGAGCTCATCAGCTTTTGTTTGAATGAAATAGCACTGAAATGGAGATATTCCCACAAAAACTCATAATTTGGAGGAAATTACTTTTTTTCCCCCTCACAGGGAATATTCTGACCGGCTGTATGTAGCAGTTTGGTTTTGCATTTTGCCTGCAGAGCCAAAGGCATTTGTGTGGAAGGACACCTATTTGTCACAGGAGTGACAGGCAAACAGAAACAAGGGATAAACACCTAATTTTGCCCTGCCATGAACAACATGGGAGCTGTCCCTCTCCTCTGGCTGCCTGAGAAAGGCTCTTCAAAGAAGGTTTGTGGTACAGGGTCACAATTCTAACGATGTGTTTTATCCTTCCAACAGTCTCCACTCTGGACCACCAGCCTGCTCTTTGCAGTCACACACACAGCCCAGGGCTGCTGCCAGGGACACCACAACACAAAACCAAAGCAGGTTCTCCCAAGCCCTCACGACTCCTCCAGCCCAGGAGCACAGAGATCATCTAAAACTTCAAGAGCTGAGCAAAGTTGGTGCAGAGCTAAGGTCTTCTGCTGAGCACATTGCCTGGAACACCACAACCTTCTCCACTTGCAGCTCCCCAGACTTCATCACCAGTCACTGCCTCAGACCCAGCTCAGGAGGGCCTTGGGAAGGCTTCCAGCATCACAACCTCCCTGAGGTGGGCACCATAACATCAAGACTTACCCAAGGTAAGGAGGGACACCAAGGAGAAGGATCAGAGAAGGCTGAAGGTGGCAGGTAAAGTGGTGCTGTTGATGTGACCCATCTGCGAGTCCTTTCTAAACAAAGCAGGGCTCACAGCACAGCCACACACAGGCCCTGTTGCTAATTAGGGAGGGCTGAGCACTGACACATTAACCTCCCAGTCTCAAAACATTAACTTTACCAGGTGTAATATCTTCTAGGTGACATAAAGGTTAATAATCTGCATCCACAACAGAATTCAGCTCGGTAAATACCCAATTAACCAGATTCTGTCAGAGGTAGCAGCAAAAATGAAAGGTCCAGGATGGCTTAAGGGAGGCCCTGAAATGCTGGGTGTGATGTGTGCTGGTGTGTTCACCCACTGTGAGGGACAGTGGGGACCCACCAGGCATGGCCAGTACAGCAAGCAGGAATGATGCCTTCAGAGGGAGCTTGCACAGACCTCAACACTGCCAGGAGCTGGGCTGAGGGAGAGCACTGAAGTGAAATAAATAAAAGATTCTTCGCTGTCAATATTTAACAAAACATTTTTTTTCCCCAGCCTTCCTCCCTCATTCCTCCTGAACTATTCTCCAAAGCTCCTGTTGTTGGAAAGTGAATTCAAAGCAACAGTGGTTGGATTCAACTCGTGTGCAACAAAATTGGTTTTTTTTTTTCTCTTCTGTCTTTTAATCTTTGTTTTGCTCACTGCCTTTCAGAAGAGGGAATTGGAGCAGGGAAGGATAAAAAATGGAGCAAACAAGAAATAACTGAATATTCAACTCAGCTGGAATGCAATTGCCTCGTTTAGCATCATTTTGTAGAAGCTCAGGAGAAAACTACCCTTTGATACACCAGATTTGAAACATCTAAAAATAATGGGTCAAAGAAGCGATTACTTTTATTCTGACCAGTACGGCAGCTGGAACAAGTGGAAGTGTGTGTCACTGAATCCTCAGGAATGTGTCACCCTCTGGGCCTGATCCCACAGCAGCGGGAGCGTTGATGGAGATGGAGAAGCTTCTGCAGCTGCAGGGGCTCAGGGTGCACGGCAGGGCTCAGCCACTTCACTCAGCTGTTGCTATTTCAGCTAAAAGCTCTTTTTTTTTTTTTTCCCTCCACAGCTGAACTGACACAAAGAGTGAGACACATTCATCACCACCGACACATCTAGCATTTTCCTGCTCAAATCATGCTCCCTCTGAGCTCCTCCTCATTTTAGTGTCTTCCAGGTGTTCAAGTTCCCTCATTCTGCAAGAATCTAGGACGCTCTTGTTCTCTCTTTCCTTTCTCCATTCATTAAACTTCACCTTGCCCCTCCCCAAAACCTGCCTTACCTTCTCTGTCACAACCACTGCTTCACTGGGCCTCCTCCCTGAAGGCACTGCACATGCACAGAACACGTTCACCCCACCGTCATTTCTAGAAACCTTCAACATCAGCGTCAGAACCTCCAACCTGAACTCTCAGCCCTGCTTTTACTGAGACTGAAAACTTTCTGTGACAGTCAGAGCACTGGCCCAGCCAGCCAACCTGGGAGAACCAAGGACATCATCCAGTGAGACAGGACAAGAATGAAAATAGTGTTTTTAATATCATTTACAGCAAACTTACAGTATGTATTTCACATCACATATTTCTAAACTGCTCATCTGGAAAATATAAGCTGCAAAAATACAGAACACAGTACTCAAAATATATCGAGCATGTGGCTTCTCTTTCTTTTTTTTTTCCTTTTTTTTTTAAAGTCAATTGTACAGTGAAACATTTCCTTTTCCAAACCAGGTTTTGGTTTATTTTGGAAGTGCTGCTAAACACTTGAAAAAGTACCAGCAGTCAAACCAGCACAGTTCAAGGACCTTTCTGAGGACCACCTTCCCTTGGGCACTGCAGGACAACAGTAACCCCCAGCCCGAGACGGGGGCAGTGGCACGTGGGCTCATCCAGGTCCCACACACTGCTACAGACTGTTTGTGGAGATGTTCGGGGCAGGAAGGACCTGCTCCACAACCCACAAATGCTGCTCTGCCCAGGTGACTGTGAAGGACAGCAACGGTGTGAGGGAGGAACACCATGGACTGGTCTGGTGCAGAGGCAGGTCAATACTCCTGCAGTGCTGTGGACCCTGCACAGAGCTCTGCAGGTGAGTTTCAAGCCACAGGTGTGACAAACTGCACGGGGTGCTCTTGCTCTCCAACAAGACAATCAGTGTGGAAGTACCCTCCATGCACTGATGGAAGATTACATCCACATACCAGCTGCAAACACTTGTCAGAGCAGTCCTGAGCTTCTGAAGCCTGGAGAAACTCCCACCAACAACCCAGTTAAGAGATGCATCAGGATTTGGAGGGCACATGGCAGGCCTGCCTCGTGAAAATGTATTATTTTCTTTATTTACACAACAGAGAAAGAGAAGGATGGATAAGGGAGTGGGTTAAGGAACAAAGTAAGTTCCTAATATTCTTATTAGCCAAAACTCCAAGCCCCTCAATCTCTGCCAGAGACACAGAGGAGCCAGCTGGTTAAGAACAGAACTTTCCCAATCTGCTTTGAATTTTAAGCTCTCGAGTTTGCTCATCTGTAGCTGCCACTAAGGGCTGTCGGAAGTGGGGGATAACCAGGTTACACAGGCAGGGCACGTGCTGCTGGTCAACCTCTGCAGCAGAGGAACAAGCAAAGAGAGATCAGCCAAACTGAAACCTCGCTGTTTCTCCACCATGAATGAGGAATGGCCAAGGACTGGCTGGGCAGTTGCTTCTGCTCACAGACCACATCAAGAGCTGCTCTCCTCCTGCCTGTGTAAACTGCCCCCACTCCCTCCCCTCTGATTTCAGATGGTGCTCATGTCTCATTTGCACAGGGTAAAAGGAATTTTAAAACAGCCTTACTGCAAACACACCCCATCTAATACCATTTATGCATTGCTAGCTCACATGACTCCAAACGTCCCCATGCCTGGAATGTGATATAAGTACATACAGCAGGGAAAAAAACATTTCTGCAGACTGCATTTGACTTGTATCAAAATCCTAACGAACACCACATTTATTGTACTTTATTTACATGGTAGTCACGTATAATATAATACAATACAGCGTTCCATTTGCAGTGGTAGGCACTATGGGTTTTAAAAGGTCACAGCTCTTCCCCTGCTCCATCCCACCCCCTCCTCCCTACGGATGTGGTACCAAAGTGAACCAAGAGCTCCCTGTTGTGTGGTCCCAGCGCTGCTCCACTTTCCCTCTGAACCTGCTCTGGGATGGCTCCTTCCCTAAAGCAGGTGAGGGAAGCTGCTTTCATGTGCTAACATGGAGACTCCAAAACTTTGGTGGTCACAGACCACTGGCAGCCCTCAGCGCTTGTCAGGGGCAGTCATGTGCAGCCTCCTCACCACGCTTTGCACCAAAACACCCTGAAGGCAACGCGGGGCTGCAGCCGAGCTACAGACCCCCAGCACAGGGAATAGGCCACCCGTGATCACAGAGCACCGTGTGGTCCTGCCGCAGTAAGACTTTAGGAAAACGGCTGTGAGTCTCCAGGAGGGACCATCCTCCTCCTCTGATCAGGCAGGAAGTGTCACGGGTGAAGAACAGGGGTCATTTCTGCCTTTCAAGTTCACAGTTAGAGTTGTGAGGCACCAAAAACAGCACTGTTTGCACTGACGGGTAAATGCACTGGTGTTTGTGCGATGCCATACTGCAAGAGAAAATGGGTTTTGTGGGCTGAGAGACCCATGACAGGGAAAGATGCCTTTTGCTGTCCCACCCACGGGCAATTCATTTAGGAAGAACTAAGATATGTTAGGCCATATGCAACTCTCTTGATGCCCGAGAGGTTTCTGCTTCCGATCCAAGAGCTGTGCAAACATCGCAAATAAAATTTACACCACCTGCTTCACCTCAATACCAATTTGGTTTTGTCTGGGTTCATACCCTTCTGGTGTTTGCTCTCCGTAATTACTCAAATGAGTGTGTTAACCAGTAGAAACACTGGGAGAGGCTGAGAATTTCAAGCATCTGTGAGAGAATATTCCTGGAAAGTGGACTGGGAGTTGGAAGGCAGGACTTTGGCTGTCCTGGAGCACTGTGTGTCCAGAGGCGCTCAGCCCAGTGGCACTGAGCAAAGGATCCTCTTACTCAATTCCTAATCACATATTTTTGAACTAAATATTTTTACTGATGAGAAAATTTCAGCCTAGGGAACTCAGGGAGCAGAAATATCTACTGTGAGTTTTATGTCCATCCAGAACAAACCTCTGTGTATGAATTACAAGAAAGCTTTTCCAACTCCTCCAGACTACAGATGATACACAGAAACGACCTTGCAAATACACTGGAGGCATTTTCTTGGTTTCCTCAGCAATTTGCAGTGAAGAAATAAAAGGGAAAATTCATGTATGAAGTTGCTATAAATTATTTGCCAAGTTGGAGCTGACAAGTTTCTTATTGCTTTCTGCCATATGCAGACACCAACTTTATGTAGAACAAGTCCAGCACTACAAACTGTTCAGGGTATGACAAATCTTTTCCTTCTTAGGGTTGGACGCCCTGCTCTGCCACACTTAATCTGAATAAAGCGGGGGAAACATCACAAACTCATCGCATCCCAAAGACCCCATGCCTGGCGTCACTCCATTCAACAAACAAACACAGATTGAAGCAAAGCTTTGACAAGCAAAACAACATAAACACTACCAACATCCTAAAGTCCTACTCTTGCAGCCATCTAAATGGATTGCTCTGCCCACATGGCTTCTCCTGAATTCCCTGTGTCCTTTTGGACCAAGAGATGCTCAGAGCCAAGCAGGCATGGCAAGACTGAAGCTGAAAGAAAAGCAGTCCATGTTCACACTCTGCCCCAAGAAACAGCAGTATTGCTTCTGGGCAGGCACAGCTTCCTTCTGCCTGGATTCAGGGAACAGACAATGGCCAAAGATTTTACTTGGCATCACTAGTTAATAAAGAAGTACCTCATGTCTAAGAACTGCTGAAAGGCCATTTTTCAGCAAAGCAATTGTATTAAGACTCAGATTGGCTAGAAATGTCAATGGAATGATAGAAAACATCATTTGCAGCCTAGAAGTTAGAGATTTAGGGTATATAAGCAGAACAAACGATAACATTTTGAACATATGTAAAACTAAGTGAGACCTGCTGGCATCCCAGGTAAATTTAAATGCCATTCAGAAACTCTGGATACCTGGTATTGACCTGGGATAGCCGAGCTGTGCTTTGCCACCAGGGGAAGGAAGAACTGTAGCTGGAGAGAGGAAGCTGATGGTCAGTTTGGAAGAAACACCCACAAACCATGGGTCTGGTGCAGGTAGGGCTATCCAGGAGCACAGAAGGGTGGGTAATCCTTTTGGGGACACCGAGTGGCTCAGTTGCAATGTCCTTTCCTCCTCGGATCAGTCTCATCAGATAACTGTGGCTGAACCTGGCTCACACCAAAGGTTCCCATCTTAATGAACTGCTGCCTGTGTTCCCAGCAATTGTATCTTGGCTGCCAACAGAGCAGGTGAGTCCCAGCAGCAGTGTGGGATGCTGTGAGAGGTGAACCCAGATTTAGTTAAGAAAAGCCAGAACCCCCATTGCAAAGGAGAGCAGGTCAGTATTATTGCTTGTAACCAGGGGAGCTCTGCCCTATGCACAGGAAGCTTGTGAGCTTCACACATATTAATCAGATCTAGAGAGAGAACAACAACAAACCTGCTCCTGTCTGCAAACACAGTTCACATGAAATTAGGGGGACTGATGAGCACAGTTGCATTTAAAGGCAGAGCAGGAGTAAGTCTGGAAACCCTTGTGAATAAAGAAACCAAGCTGTTATCACATTAGTCCAGTGAAGCATTTGCATGTGTCTTTTAACTGACAATTCCCCACATCACCTGCCAAGAATAAAGCAAACATCACACCAAGAATGCCCAAGTCTGAAGAAAATACCAAGCCCAACACACCCAGCTGTGACAAACTCTCACATGGCAGCAACAGCCGTGGCTGACTCGCGGGCTAAAGCTTCACAGTGCTGGTAGGCTTCAGGTTGTTGTGGGTTGGCTGTGGAGTGAAACTGCTGGTTGTGAGATGGAGTTGCCTTTCTGTGTTCCAAGACCTCAGTTACTGAGAAAAAATGTGAGTCTGTCTGAGACATAAAGGTGAACCTTAAGCACATTGCCTCCACTGCAATGTGATGAACACAAAACTCTGATGGGGATAGGAGGGTGTCCAAATCACATTCACTCCCTTAATTTTAATTTTTTTCCAAGGAAAAATAAGTCAATGCATCTCAGCCATTTGGAAATACTCCAATCACTTTCCAAAGGTCTGCAGACCATCAGTTCAATTTGGAAGCATTCTGAAGCGTAGCTAACTCAGATAATGGAAGCTAATTCCTCTCTGCATCTTTCCCTTCTCACCTTCTGAGCAAGGTGAGACCCAACCACGATTAACAGCAGCAGCACCGAGGAGTTTAGTGCATCTCAGAGGGGAATGGCAGAGGGAGGTCTCTGTTAGCTGAATTGCCAAGAATGGAAGGTTTGTGATATTCAAGTGGTAATTCAAGTGATGGACTTTTCAGTCGCACTCTACATCCAAGATGTGCTGAGCAAAGTCAGAAAAATGGATGATTTCTATATGCGTTAAAAGAAGGTTTTGGAAATGCATCACTTTGTTAACGAGGATGCAAAGAAAATGATTCCAGTGTCATCTGCACCAGTTTTAGATTGAGGTCCCCTTTTGATTCCACCGGGGCTATGCCAAAGTGGGATCTGTGCAAGGGAAAGGAAACCCCAACCTGAAGTCACGCAAGGCAACTGGTCAATCCCAGAGAGACTGCAGAATCTCAAGTAGTTTGTTTTTCCAAACATCCCATTCCTTAGCAGACAGCCACGTGGGGAACACAGTGCTTGGAAATGCCAAAATAACATTTCTGCTGAGACTGAGGCCTCAACAAACCCCTGAATTTCAATGCCCTTGAATATGAAGAAACAATTTCCACCATTGGATCTGGACAGCACAGCTCAGACTGTGCCCATTTCTGTTCCTGGGAACAGGCATTTTTCTAACTCCATCCTTGTTTTTAAGTTTCCTGCATGGTTAAGGCAGTTGCAGGATGGAGGCGAAGTGCTGACAGGTGAAGGCCCATACCGCGGTTTGGGAAGCAGGAGGATGCCTGACACTCTTCATTTGTTATTCTACAACAAAAACTGGGTTGCAGGCAAAAATGGCTTGTGGTTCTGAAATCAGAAAAAAACCAAAATGCCTGCTGGTATGGATGAAGGGCTTGGTCTGTGTATTTTCTTTAAACTAAAGCTCTGTTCTTAAATGTGTACCAAAGCACCGACAGCAAAGCCCTTCATGATGCAGGCATCAGACCTAACCCTGGGGGAAAAAAAAAAAGAGTGGGATGAGGGAAAAGCTTTCCAAAAGTTCCATTATCAAAAGAAATAAAATAACAATCATGCAGGAATTTCAAGTTACAGCTTAAAAATAATGTAAGTAACCCCATTCAACTGTATCTCCCACACATACTAAGAGAAGAGATCAAATGAAAAAAGTGAAGAAAAACAATAACGAAAATGTTATGTGCCCTGGAATCCTGTTTCTATAACTCCGGTCAAGGGGGACTTTTGACTGTACCAACAAACCACAGCTTGTGAACACTGGGAGTTTGTTTTACATCATATCAATCAGCACGCTATTCTCCTTCACCTTGGACTTTCAGAGGAGAAAAACATGAAATTGTGAAAGGGGTTATGAAATTTCAAGCAATCAGGCTTTTAGAAAGGTTCTATTCTGTGACATTTGTGTTCGAGTCTGAAAGTGTGTGTATAGTATAAAATTATGAGCTAACATTTGAAAAGACAGCAGTCTAAGTAATAAATCTGAAGAATGAAGAGAACTGTACAGAATGATTTCAAAGGCTTATACTCGACAATTATATATATTTTATGAGACAGTTATGCACCCTGTGCCTTTTTTGAATTCATTGTTTTATGGATGCAGTATCTCTATTTTAGCAGATAGGATATACTAAACCAATGAAATGGTCTAAAAAGCATCATTTACCACCCAACGTAACAATGGCACTGCATAGCTTAATATTTTTTTTCCTTAAACTCCTTCATCAATCGAGTGATTTTTAAAATGGCTGAGACCCAAGAATTAAATATCTGCAGTTACAATATTTGTTGAATATTTGGCACAGTAGAGTCTATTTGATACACCCTTTTTTCCTGCCCTTGTTGCTGCTGTATTTCTGTGCATAAGTTACAAACACACATGTAAAGTCAGTCAAGTGGAAGCAGTTTGATACCCCACACCCACGTTGCAAAGCCTGGGTTATAGCAAAGTCTGCTAAAAAGGTGCTGAACATGAGTTGCAAGTTATCAACCCTCAGTAATTGTGCCAGCTCTGGGGTGTCCACTGCAGCAATGGACAAGGACTTGGGCAAGATCGGCCCCTCTGCCACCTGCATGGAAGTGACATCCAGCATTTGACTCAACATGCCAGGTTACTTCTCTAAACATCCTCGAGTTCACAACAGCTTCGAAATTCACACAAAAAAAGAACTTTTAATTATGATGCTAACCCTTAAAGCCCTTCTGACATTTAGTCCATCGGAAACAAGTCTGGTTCCTGGGGAAAAACTCACCAAATGCTGCCAATTTGTATTGCTTCCCAGCAGGAATGTTTTGGAAAACAAAAATACGCATACGGAATAAGCCTGACCCCCACGCTTCTTGTAAGCAGATGAAAGTTTCCCCATGGTTTTTGCAGGTTTAGGTAAGACTGCACTGCAAGAGCCAAGCCAAATCTGCTCCTGCATAGATGCTAAATGGAAGTTTGAGTTGCTCAGTGCTGGCCAGCCTCTGCTCCCATAACCCAGCCTTCCAGAGGAACACTATTCCCACATGTAAGACCAAAATGTGGCGTCCAGGAGAGGAGATTATTCCATCTTGCTCACATGGCTTCCACTGAAAGTCAGTGGAATTTCTCAGGTGAAAAATAAAATACCAATTGTGAGGGTCGAAGGATTAAGGTCAGTATTCCTCTCATCTTGTACACACACACACACACACGCACGCACGCACACTTACGTTAAAGAAAACATCCACCACACGATTTCTAGATTGCAAATTATATATATATATATCTTTAAAAACTGGAGAGAACATAAACAGCCTCTCCACATATATATGTATTCACTGAGTCACATAGAATATGAAAAAACTATATTATGTAAATCATCATATTATCTATAATTCTCCAACTGACAATTGTTTTTATAGAGACACAGTGCATTCATTCTCTTTTTTAAAAACATATTATGTGTCTTCATTGGCTTGGTAGCATATTAGAATGAAGGCGTATGGATAAAAAATGCAGAGGATTAAACAAACCCCTTGAGTCACATTACGTTTGGGTGAATTAAACAGGATCCTTCCCCAAACTAGCATAAATAAATCCTCCTCATGGAAAAGTGTCAGCGATTTAAGGGTTAACATAGATTTGAAAATAATTTTAAAAAACATCTTATTAGAGGACTACACAGATAAGTATTTGGAACTCATCCCCCTTTAAAAATGACAGCACGTTTGGCAAGTGTGAGCAAATGTCTTGAACTCTACTGGGTTTGAGATCTGAGCGCAGTTATTCACAGACAGCCACAAAGCTGCAATCTGCGAATAAGCCTGGGCTGGAAGGACTTGGATACCCCTGACAGCATTGCTCGCCACCGGGAAGGTTTCCAGCAGCTTTCAAGGTATTTATTGTGGACTCGTGGCTGGTGACAGAGTGTGACTGGTGGAAGGACTCCAGCACCGCTCCCTCTTTGCCATCGCAGACGCAGCAGGTTGGAGCAGCACCCAGCCTGGCCGGCCCTGCAGGGCTCCGCACACCCCATCTCAACTGGGAAAAAACCTATTGCTGTTATCGCCTTGCTGTTATCACCTTGCTGTTACCACCTCTATGCCTCGTGCCCAAGCCTGTGCCGAGCTCTGCGGTGAACCTCTGCAGATACCCTGCTTGGAAGCTCGTACTGTCATCAAAGGGGCTGGTACCCAGCCACAAGGGCTCCCTGCTTTCTCCGTCACCCCGCAGGATGTCACAAGTGATCCCATTAAAAGACGCTGTTCTCAAGAATCCTGGCTGGGTCTGACTTTGAGAAAAAGACAAAAGTTTCCTGTGTTGCCGTCGCTGTTTTGCAGTTGTTTCTTCTTTCATTCGTGCTCTCTCCTTGTTTTTATTAAAAAGGACCCTTGTATTATCAATATAGTTCACCCCTCCACAGTCACTATAAAACAGACTCCATATTTTCACACCACTCATGATCTTCAAGGTTATAGATAAATTTTGTCCTATGTGGTTGATTTTGGGGCACCGAGTCCCGCCCCAGATTGTCTAGGGTGAGAGTAGAGGCAAAAAACTCACTAGTGCTGAGACCACCTTCGTGGTTCTTGATGTATCTTTTATAGTTTTTCCTCAAGCACTGCCAGGTGGTTGTGTACAGGATGAATGCAAAGGACTTGAGGGCGATAGCAATGCTGACATACAGGTATCTGTAGACCACGTTGTCGTACAGCGCGCAGGCTCCCTGCTCGCCACAGAACGTGCTCCAGAACAGACACGTGGAGTCAATCCCGGCCCCGAAGATCAGCGGAGGTGGGATAAACCCTGCCAAAATAAGAGAGACAAAACAGGCTGTTATGATCCCCATGATAAAGAGAGAGGACGTGACTGCAGGGAGTGGAAGGAGGGTACTTTATCAAGGTTAATAGTGCCAGCTGCAGCCTGGGACTCTAATTTTTAAAGTTCTACATCAACCTAAATGAAGCCTGTGGATGAGCTTTTAGCTTGGACTTAATGTCTACGGAAGAGATGCCTGCTGGTATCAACATGCAGCAAGGATTTTATTCAACTTTGAGCAGCTTTTATTAAGCTTCTTGTTTGCCTAATGTGACTAAGTGGCGGGGTAAGTGAAAGAGGAGGAGGACAGCCTTGCAGCTCACTCTCTGTTTAGACACTGGCAATTCTGCACTTTAGGGTGTTCACCTGAATGATCTCATAGCATTCGAGCACCTAAAATCAGCTGGGGCACTGAGATCCAGTTTTGGACAGCAAAAGATTTTCTCTGGGTCTAAGGAAAAGAAACAATAGCCTCTAATAAATGTCAAAGATGCAATCTGAAAAGAAGGGAAAATTTCAGAGTGCCATTAAATGAAATATCACAGCAGGATTCTCCCACAGCCACTGCAGCTAACTACCGATGAGTGTTTCTCAATCATAGTTTGCAGCAGAGCTGCAGTCTTAAAGCAAAGTAATCACTCCAATCTCATTTAACTAATAAAGGAAATGTTTTTCTTCTCTACTTTTCCCCATCCTACAGGGACACTGCAGCAACCCCCCATTTCCCATTAGCCTGATGGTGATTAGGACATCCACGTTTCAGCTCTGCACTCTCCAGCCAGCGCACGTGCACCCCATGTGCAGCACTGGGAAGAAAATGTGAACATTCTACATAATGTAAGCATTTCTCTACCTTCTGCTGTATTTACGGGCAGAGGCTAGAAGCAAATAAACCCTGAAAAAACTCCTGATTGATGAAGTCACTGCTGTGGGCTAAGACAGCGAGCAAAGAAGAGCATTGCATCTACTGAAATCCAACGGCAGGCAGGCACAACACCCCCGACAGTATCAATGCATCCGTAGGTGCTGTGATGCCTGAGACTCTATAAATACCTGTGAAAGCAGACACAAGGACTGCAGTTTTTAGACAGGAAAGTGTTTAATCTTGGATCCAGTTTCATCATTAACCTGGATTTCCAGGCTTAAAAAAGATACCTTCCTTCAGCTTGTCACGAGCAAAGTAGTGACATTCATGACATGTATTCTAAGACTACAAATAAATTGGTTGTCTTCACTGTTCCCTGTGGTAACTGAGATCTCTTTATTTTATTCTGTTGATGACTGGAGCTCTGCAGATTTTGTTTGATCTTCTTTATATGTTGATAAATGCAGGAATTAAGAAAGGCTATATGGGCTTTTCGTACTCATTTTAACCAGTCATTAATAGCACAAATGTAGTAAACCAGATGATAAAAAAGCAAGACAATCTTTGTTAGAAATACTAGTTCCAGTCATTGTATCTAAAAACTTGTCTACGTTCTGGAAAAAAATATCAGCATCAGCTCTTTGTTCATCATTTCAATGACTGGAAATTCCAGGCTGGGCTGGTTCCACTTCTAAGTTAAAAGATGCTTTTTTTAGTTGAAATCTGTGAACAACCCCACACTCAACCTGGATTTTAAAAATTCAGCTGGACTCTTGCCACAAACAAGCAAGAGGCAACATCCAGATGTGGCAGTGACTGGGGAGCCACGTGCTTTCTGGAATATGACAAAACTGTATTTGGATCATAATTTTGAGGTGTGAGCCCCTACTTAACCTGCTGAGAGACGCTGGTGCAAAGCTCTGGAGATGTGCAGGCAGGATGGCAGAGAGAGCTGCCATCCCCACCTGCTGGCTTCAGCTGGCCTGCCTGGTGTCCACGATAATGTGGCCTGGAAAGTGCTCCTCATAAGACTTGAGGAAGGACCTGTTTCCCTTGAACTCCAAAGCTACTCCCATGTGAACGTGATATGTGGATATGAAAAACCTTTAGCAACCAGTGAGTATTTCAGGTTGTTTTCAGCAGAGAAGAGGACAAGAGACTCACAGGAGTGACTTGATGCTCAGAACCCCTGAGACAAGGGAGCTGAGGAGTTGCACACCACCCAGAAGTTCTCCTGAGAGTGAAACACCGTGGGTTTCTGTCATGTTAGAGGCAAACAACTTGAGCTTGTAGGAAAAACATCTAAGAAAATGCCCTGGTAGGAGAGGCTTTTCTAGGCTGCATGGTGAACACCACCCAGAAAGGATGCATCCAGGATCTTAAAGGTCTGAAATTCTTTGCCATTCCAGACAATTCCATTCTGAACCTTTGGCTCCAATGGCACTGCTTTACTCTCTTCTCTGGGAAGCTGCAGTAATGCTTTTATATGAAGACGCTGTTAGGCTGTCCTCTCACAGCAGAATTCCTATGAAATAGGATAGTATGTGCAGGAGGATACCAGGAGAATTCAGTCATGTTTCATGTCATTACAGTGAATTTTAAAGAGAGTCAATCATGTTCTACGTCTTACTGTAAAGTGTTGGAAAAATTTCTGCTATATATATGTGTATATATATGTATTTCATTGCAGAAACTGTAGGGCTGAATAAAAAAAGGTGCTTCTGTCTTACTGAAATCTATTAGCTACGATTGCACCTTCGGGTCTCATACCTCTTGCATTTAATTCTCTCCTTTGGTTCAAGAAGCAGCTATTATCACTGTCTTCTTAAGTCAAAGCTTAAAGGTGAACTGAAAAGCTTTTAAAATAAATCAGTAAAGCTATTCTCAAACCTCAGGTTGATAGGGGCACAATTTGGATACCCTTGCTCATATGGAAAAGTATCTTTCTCTTCATTTTCTGTGCGTTCCAGCTACATTGCTGATATGCTTCAGGATGTATTGTCTTATTTCACGGGAATCCCTCAGTGACAGAGCAACATATAAAGATTTGAGTTTAAATTCTCTCTATGGCTTCTTTACTGGAATGAAAAAAAGAAATCTGTTCAACTTAAGCACACATGTCTGAGCCTGGTTTTAGAGGAATTCAGGATGCTGCTGTCTCAGGAGGCTTCTCTCTTTTGAAAGGAAAAAAGAAAAGAGAAAAATCCTGCCCCTTAAGTATTCTTCCTCTGGAAACAACAGCCCACAGCCATCCTCCTTGCACACTTGCCTGCTGACACTCCACCTTCAACCAGTCAGAGCTGAAGTCAGGCCAAAACCCATGAGCAGCACCAGCAGCTAAAGAAAATGCTGTGTTTGCAAGGCTTGAACCAGAGCTGACCCAGGTCACCCCAGAAACTTCCCTCTGAGTTATCTGAGCTCTGGGTAAGTTAACTTGATGGAGCTTTTTGTATGACTGCAATTACTTCACCAAAACCAATGGACATCTAATTGGCTTTATTGTAAACTGCTCTGGGAGCACCATTTCCTGTTCAGCTAATGGGGAATAAGCTGTTTAAAAAGTAAGTAAAAAAATGAGGTCACTTATTCAAAGCGATGTCTGGTACTGCTGGATTTTCGGTCCTGTACTTCCCAGTGTCTTGCTGTAGCCTAAGAGATGGCACTTTAGTCTCCAGCTCATTCCTCTGGGACCAAGACAGCCATGAAGGGAAGGTGCTCCCTGTGCCCTGCTAAAAAAAGTAAATTCCACTCCCACAACATGCAGAAACCCTGGGCACGAGATGGTCCCACACAACGATGGATCACAGGATTTTGCCCTGAATCACTGCGACTAATGAGCTGAACTAGAAGAGCTTTAAAATAGGAGCCACCTCTTCCAGAGGGGGAAAAAAACTCCACCCAGAAACAAGCAGCAGGCGAACAACAGCCTGGTGTGTTCCCTTTAATTCATACATGAGGAGCACATACTGGTCCAGAGGAGGAGCCATATGCATTTTAATGGGATATTAACCACAGGAGCATACAAGTACTCAGTCAGACTCAATTTCCTGGTTTCCTTTCTGAGACACCCAAAGGAAGGGGCAAACCCACCATGTACCACAGGTCCTATCCCTCAAAGGAGGGTGAAAATCCATATCCCTTTACCTCAGCAATATGCAATACAACAGTAATTCTGCAAGCTGCTGACACGTTAATAATGGCTACAGAAGAGAAATTGGTTGTGTGGGACCATGGGAGAAACAGTCATTTCTCGTGCAACACTGCATTTTCTTCCATTAGCACAACACAAATAGCAGGAAAAGTGCCTTCAGGAGCCTTGATGTGACATCCTTCATGGAGAGGGCTTGGACCCCAGTCAGACCCCACTCACGACAACAACAGCACTACACGGAGTAGAAATCAACTCCTGCATGTTAAAAACAGAGTTTTCCATGAGGGAGGAAAGGTCGGGAGAGAAGGACATACAACTGTTGTACCCACCTAGCAACCGGAGCAGCAGGAAAAGCACCCCCAGAGCGTAGGACTTGAGTTCAGGGCTCACGGTTCTGCAAGGAGGAGAGAGAGAGGGAGAGAGAAATCGATTCCTGTTGTTCTGCTTTGATTAACACACCCCACGGCCATTCTGTGCTGTCAGCCAGGATGCCACCAGCACCTCTTCAAAAAGTCATTAATGGGGCTTTTCTTCTGCCTTCTCCTGAACTGCCTACAGCCCCAAAAGTAATTGCATTGGTGATAGGTTCAGGAATTAGCCAAGTCATTAATAACAACAGCTACTGTTGTCATTGGATGGGGAAAAATGGAATTCTCATCTCATTAAATCATTGTTTACAAGCTCCCTATCATGTTTTCAAGGCTCCAGATGTTGAGAACTGGAGGGAGAGAAAACTTTTGCTTCTGAAACTCCCCAGACTACTGGGAACAAGAGAGGGAGGGAGGATGGTGGACCGAAAGGTTCAGTCAGCTTGTTGATTCAAGCCTCCCAGTGAGGAAGTGCTCAACACTAGTTTTCATGCACGTGACTTTAGCGTGTCATTTTTTTTATCTTGGGAAGACAGTGTTTGCAGTGTCTTCTGCTATCAACACAACCACTATTACATTAAATGTTATCCTTCAAAGGTGCTTTAAAAAACCACTCATGGCAGGGGTGGTTCTCTGTATAAACACTGGAGGGACATCAGCCAAAACTGATAAAACAGAACGAGTGAGAGCTTTTAAGTTAAGAGAAGACCATTCTGATCACCTGCCCTCCTCTCACACATTCATGGGCCATGTAATACCACACCATGACTTCCGCATGAAGCCTGTGACCTCGGGATGAATTTCAGCAGTTTTCAGGCAGACCCGCATGCTTTATGTAAAGCCTTTATGCCAGGAATTATATGACCTTGGAAAAATGTTCCAATGGTTAATGGCTTGGCTCAAATAGGATTCTACAGTTGGGTGGGAAATGAAGGAAACAGAGCATTAAAAGTTTATTTTAATGAAAAAACAGATTATCACATGAAATATTCACGGTGGCCTTTTAACTGGTGGTGGTGTCCTTCCATCCACTTTTCTATATTTAAGACCAAAATCAATCCCCATACCTTAGGGTGGAGTAAAAACTGGAAACATCTCCTTTTCTCACTGACTACAGCAGTGACCAAATGACTTGCTTAGACAAGATGTTTAATTTGCAGACACCGAGTTCATTTTTAAATAACTATGGGAGCTGCCAATGTCGCTTGTCACTGCTCTGGACACCAAGGACAGATTCATGTGCCACAAGTTTCTTTAGGCAATGAAAGATGTCAGTTGCAAGAGAACACGAGGTGGTATCTGGCTCAGAGCTCTTCCCTGTACATCTGGTAGCTATCAGTGATTCTGAGTGAAGTTACAAATCTGGATGTATGAATTGTTTATTTCCTACAGCTGTGAACTGAGTAAGTTTAATCTTCCCTTTGCTTTTCTTATTCCCTGGTATTCTTCTTCCTGGCTGGTGCTGGGCTTATCTCATTTGAAGGAAATACTAAGATGTCTCCATGCAGAATCCTAAAGGTGCTGCCAGCTTCCTTGAACAAAGAACTCTTCAAACTTCAAATTGCTTTTGTCACAATATTTATCATGAGGAATTTGATTTCCCTTTAGCTACCAGAGATGCAAAGAGAGAAATGAACTAGTAGGTGGAATATCTCATTTTGTATCCTGCAGGGAGACATGCCCTCAAAGAGCTGTTCTGTCCAAAATCCACTCAAGAGTGTGTTTCTAATACAGACCTTATTGATTGAATTTTATTGGAATTTTCCAGGCAGCAGAATGGATCTGCTATTTATGCCTGTGGTTATTATTCTCAGTAAGTGACAGCTTGGACAGCTAAGTAATTCTGGATAAATGTGGGCTTAGATATATATGTATATCATAAGGTGAAGTGTTCTATATGTCTGGAAATAACACAAGGTCAGTTATTTGAATAAGCTGCTTTTGCCCACCTATTCACATTGGTTTAACTCAGACATGTCCTTCAGACTTCCAAGTTTCTTATGTTCTTGGACTTGGTCCAGGGTGAGAGAAGTTAAACTCCAGTCAGGGAGGTATTCACCAAAGCTAGTCTTTCATTTTTCCGTGGTTTTTATGGTCTCCAGACCATCTCTAAAGGTGAGCCTAAGGCTCTCTCTAAGCCATTATGTGCTGAGAACATGGGGTGGCAATTCCGCCCCTCTCCTGATGCAGCTGTAACTTCCTTACTACTTGGATTGGAAACTGCAAATCTGTATTTGCATGCTAATCTCAGAGGAACAACTCCTGCCACCGTTCTCTGCAACACCCCTGCAGGAATCTTGTCTTTGCAGGCCCAGTTCCACCTCACGCTCTCACTTTACCAAAGGAGAGCTTGAGCAATTCCTGTTTTCTCTCTAGCAGCTCCATACTGCAGGCCCTGAACTGGGGCCACGCCATGGCCAAACCAGGTGCTACCAAGTGAAAAAGTGGCTTGAGGGGAAAATGGCTTGAATGGAGGTTCAGTTCGAAGTCATGGATCTGGGGCCAGTGAGTTTAGTGTAAAAGGCAGAGGCCAGGAGCTGTGTGGAACCCTCAGCTCCCTGCAGCTCCTGGCTGTGCCCTAGGGTCCCTCCAGCCCTGAGCCCTCGCCAAGAGCAGCCCCACCTGATGAGGATGGTGACTGATCTGCTTGGTGAGAACGATGACTGAAGCCCTACCTGATGAGGATGGTGACTGATGGCCCTGCTTGGTGAGAACGATGACCGAAGCCCTACCTGATGAGGATGGTGACTGACGGCCCTGCTTGGTGAGAACGATGACCGAAGCCCTACCTGATGAGGATGGTGACTGATGGCCCTGCTTGGTGAGAACGATGACTGAAGCCCTACCTGATGAGGATGGTGACTGATGGCCCTGCTTGGTGAGAACGATGACCCAAGCCCCACCTGATGAGGATGGTGACCGAAGCCCTACCTGATGAGGATGATGACTGACGGTGTCTGCGCCATGGCCCCGATCATGCTGCAGACACACATCACGCACAGGAATGTCAGGAAGGCCTCTTCGCACCCAGGGCTGGGGCATTTGCCAGGAACGACGGTGGCATTTTCGGCAGGGACCGAGGTGAGGCACGAACAGCCGCTGAGGTTCTGCAGAGGAGCACAAGCAGTCAGGGGAAGGGAGAGCTGTGATCCCCACCGCTGCCCTCTCTAACAGGGCTTGTCAGCAGCAACACCTAATCCTCTAATGGTCAATTAAATAACTCCTAAGTGCTTGTTGGAGGGGGGTTTGAAAAGAATTTCAGGAACATCAGAGCTGACGCATGTTGCCAGAAAGGGAAAGCTGTCCCTTGGCTTGTTTCTTTTCTTCTGCTCCTTTCAAGTCTCTCCCATAAATGTCACCGCGACAAAATTATTACCTAGTTCTACCTCTTTGGAGGAGAATAAAGAAACAATCTGTGTCTTTGTGACAAGGAAGATCTCCCCATTATGGTTCTAATTGCTTTCTTATTTACCTCCGTCCTCTTGGCTGTTGGAATTAAACTGAAGTACATTAAATGAAGGTAAATCTGTAGCCCCGATTTTGGCTGCAGGTTTGTTGTCTGCTTCCAGCACCTCAAATCCTGGGAAGGAGCCACCCACGATGGGTGCTGCAGCTCACCCAGAGCTAACTACCACAGCCTGGCAGCACGGACGCTGCTGGACTTCAGTGCACTCCAGGGCTAATAAATGACATCTAGTTCAGAGGGATTTGTGTTGAGCTAAAAGCTGAAGTCAAGCAAGATAAACTTTATCAATATGTGATCAGAAGGAGGGCGGAATGACTGCATTTTGCTTTGATCTCTCCAGCAAGTGCAGGATGTGAAAAGAAGCTTTGTTTGCCAGTCACAGATTTAAGGATTTACTTTTTTTTCCTTATTTTCCAACTCGCCTTCCTGAATTTCTGAGTGGGGGATATCAGTGCAATTAAGGCATACAATGCAACGAAGAAATCCCTTAACGAATACAGAATGAAATGGTCATAAATGATTCATGGCTTGTCTTCACAAGCCCGCTGGGTTTGCAGGTCACATGTTTGTATGAGGAGTAACGTCATAAAATATAACATATTGAAAAGCAGCTGAATCTCCTCCCCTTCCCCTCTACCACGTGCAAGCAGAAATTCCTTTGCTTTTCTGCAAAAGGGGCCCCCTTAGGACCATAAAAAAGCGCACACTTTCTAGTTCACTGCCTCCAAAGATAAGGATCAGCAGGGATACTACTCCAACCTTTCTGACACCAATCTCTTTCTTCCGCATAGGAGTCAAATGATTTTTTTCCAACTACGTGCACAGAGGGCAAGAGACACCGTGGTGCAGAACTCCAGGAGAGCTGGAGCAGACATGCAGGTGCCTTTCTGCTGGCAAGCAATAATTAACACAACAAATTCCTGTGCTGTGAGTTAGAAGCTGACACCTGAAGGCTCCAGAACGGTGACAATTAACACCACTGAGGTGGTGTTTGCACAGACAACAGGAATTTGTAGTTCCTGGCTCTTACTGCAGTCCATTGCTAGCCACTAGCCTGATCCACGGCCCTGTGGATCAGAAGTCATGTAAGTCTGGAAAAGTATATACCTGCACTGAAATATTCTTGGACAAAATTCCCATTACAGCAAATAGGCAGAATTGGGTGCTGATTTCCCATGGGTTCTCATCGAGGGACATAAAGTATCTATTTTGGGCAGTGGTGGGGCAGACTGCCCTCCCACTGGTGTAATTTTTTTTTACAAAGCACAAGGCAGATCCCACCTTCACTGCCTGAAAGTTTGTCCCTCAATCCGCTTTTTCGACCATTTTGCTTCAAGGTGCTGGCCTGAAGGAGTGTGAGTGGTTTGCACCAACTACGCCAGCTTGCTTAGCAGTGCACCTCATCCTTACCTGGGAGATCTTTGATCTTTTATTACTGACACAGTATGCAACTCACAGACATCAAACAAGGAAACATCAAAGATGGACTTATAACTTTGTCCTGTGGAGAGGCAACTTTTTGCTACCTGTGCCAAACCGCTATAGATCCCCTCGTCTGCAACCCCACTGCATTCAACCACTCCTTGTCAGAACCTTCTGCTGCCCAGCAAACTGCATATTGAGATTTCTGTGTGCCTGTGAGGCTACACAGATGCAGAGTTTACACCTTTAACAGCATCCTGACTTTGGTGTGATTATCCATGCAAATTACCCATTTTTTAATTACTCATTTTTTAAGCCCTGGCTCTGACAGGGAAAGGACAGGCTGGTACTTCAATGCAAAGCTGTGAGGTGCCAGTACAGTAACTCCAGGCTGGAATTCATGTGTCTCTAGCCAAAATGCTGAGAGAGTCAATGGCATCAAACAAACAAGATGCACGGTCCAACACGTGGTATGGAAGGGTCACTCCCAGGAACGGCTTGAAAGAAGAGTTCCTGGGAGTGCCAGAGCTCTGCCTACCAGCACTGATATTCCTATGGCTTTTTGGACAAGTGCACCTCTAGAATCAGCTCAGTAAGAGGGAAGGAATGAAAAAGGAAAAAAAAACCTGCGCTACACATTGCTTTTAGAAATTGTTCACAGAGTAAAACTGAAGAGAAGCAGTCAGAAACGTACAATGTAGTAAAGTTAAATAAAGCATTCAGAGAATTTTATGTCCCAGTAAAAAGCAACCCTTGGCTCATCACAAGCATATAACATTCACAAGACCCTCCAGAGAAGTCATTACCTGGATTATGGGTTCAAAACTTGGTTTGGCAATTTGGCTTTGCCTCAAGGCCATTGCATGGCCAAACTGGTCCATAATTCTTGATAATGCCCTTTCCAGTGGATGCTATTGCTTAACCAATTTGTGTTCAAAATGCTACTGCAAAAAAACCCCACAAAACAAAGAGATGAGAAGAACTCCAAGGATGACAACGAAAAGGCAAAATAAGAAGGAATAAGTAAGAGAGAGCGTGAGGAAGGGTGAGTTTTTTGCTGAGATGTTTGCTCCTGCAGAGCATGAGGTCAGGCAGCTGCAGACTGAAGGGGCAGAGCTGAATTTTCATTACCATGCTCCTTCCAGAGGAGGCAGAGCTTTGCCCTGAACTGCACAGCGAGATCGCTCCCACGCTCCAGCCACAGGCCAACACCAGCTGTACACTTGCTGAAGACTTGGTGAACTGGTCAGACCCAATTCTGTGTGCCTGAAACAAGCTGATTTCTTGTTAAAACCATCCTGCTGCCATCTCAGGTGTTGACTTACTGGGAGGAGGAAGAAGAGGGCAGGAGGTAACACCTTCACGTGTCACACATTGATGTAGATCCTTGTAGGGCTGCTGAAAGCTCAAAACTGTGATGTTTTAAAGGGATGCCTGCATCTCTGAGGCTGGAGAGGGAATGGAGGAGACAAGATGTTTAACAGGACAAGCTCACAGGTGACCTGGGTGGGGAGGCTGCACTGCCAGCAGCAAGTGTCTGCTCAGCAGCACTCACATGTGCTCTGTCTCCAAGGAAGGAAGAGAGGTTTGATGTTTCCTCAAAGAGGAAGGATGAAGCCATGGAAGGATAATTGCATATGGTGAGCACTGATGTCCCTGCAGGCACAAACAGCCTCTGTGACCAGGCTGCCCTCCCACAGACTCCACCCAGCAGTGATCACCACGCCTGGCACAGCCCCAGGCAGGGAGCAAGGATGCAGGAATCCCATCAGTCCCCACCCACAGGAGCAGCAGGCACTCATTTTCAGTGTAACTCAGAAGACATTAACATTTCAGCAGCAAATAATGAAAAAGCTGGCTTTTAAGATATTGTTACAAATTCCCCACATCTTCGTCATACAGAGGTAGTTTGGTCTTTAAGAGAAAACTGAGGAATGCAGAATATCTTCGGATGGAATCTCTGCTCCCCTGACAACTGCTCTTGCTGCTGCCTCAGAGCAAAGCAAGGAAAGAGAGAGAAGCAAGAGCAGTTAAAGGAAAGCTTAAACAAGGGTGAACAAAACCAGGATCTGCTCACAACTGTCTAGGAATCAGATTCAGGGAAAGAGCAAGAGGAAAAAGACTACAAGGATTGGGCAGGGCAAACATGGGCAGGTGGAGAAGAGGGGAGATGAGGAGCTGCAGGATAAAAGAGAAGCTGGTTCCTCAGCTGGTCCCTTCCGGGCTAGGAATCTCTTGCAGAGGATGTGTTCTGCCATTGGACACCTGTGCAGATCTCCTATCATGTTCCTTGCTTCTGTGCTGAGGAGGATGACCAGGGCAGGAGGATGTGAGATCCCAGCCTGCTCCGTGGGTGACCCTGGCAGCTGCTGCCAGAGAGAGTGGGCATTTATAGAACAGAGTGAAAAACAACAAGGGCTCAGGCCCACCTGAGCTGTGAGGTCAGCTTTTGGGGGTGCAGCCACTGCTGGCTGTAGGTGAGATACTCTACCAGACACGCATGAACCCCACTCACTTGAGCTCACAGAACCGTTCCTGCAGGCCAGAGGTCCCCAGGAAAGCCCACTCACCGTGCTGCTGCAGCCAGCAAAGCAGGCAGATAAGTATGTGACCCCGTCTGCCCCACACACTGGAGTGAAGGAATCAGTTTGGCATTCACAGTTGTTATTGCAGGGGGAATATGGGTCCAGAGATGAGGTTGGAGTTGAGCTGTAAGAGAAAGAGAGAAAGAAGTTAATGGGTTGTGTGATATCAGCCAGCTTTTTCAATTGCTGCCTCACAAAGATGGCTTTGAAGGATAGAGTTAAGGCAAACACATTACAAAAAAGCAGTGGGCAGGCTAGCTGGGTTCCAGCTCTAAGAAATCCAGGCTACAGCCTCTCCTTGGACACTGAAATGCCATGGCCACTCTCTCTCTGCAAAACAGAATCTAATGCAAGGCTTGGGTTGCTCTGTTACCTCAATAAGAAGCCCCAAGGAAACAAAGAGATGCTGTGGAGATTGCTCTGTATTTTTCTGGAACACTGTACAGGCTGAAGTTGTCATCTAAAGAGTTGCCACTGCATACAGGAGCACTCAGGAAGAAAATATCAAATAACTCTCTCCAAGTCCTGCAAGTGCTACAGGGTTATGTGGGCCTCATTTCTCACATTAAAAGGGGCTTGCAGCCACAAACACTCTCTCTTCACCCTATCTTTATTTCCAGGTATCTAAAACCTGGTTCTACACATTCCCCTCAGGCACTTAAATCAATGTACAAAGCAGTGCATGTCCCTTACTGCCAGGACAAACCACACCCAATGCTACAGAGATGCCCGTGGGTACAGACTCCGGTCTGGCACCTTTTGATTCAGTTTGACTGAATTTTAGATTTTAGTGAAACTCTGCTGTCATCTGCAGGTACTCAACTCTCACAGTGGTGAGTGGCATGGAAACATCCCAGACTAAGAGCCCATACAACACTGCCTTCTCTGTGCTTGCTCTATGGTTGTCTGAAGGCCAGCACTGCCTGTCGAGGACAATAACATGGATTTATGTTGATAAAGCTCCCTGAAACTCTCTGTGGACTCACTTGTTTCCATAGGGAACAGTAACCCCTGCCACAGGTCCTGTGTCGCACCCCAGGAACAGGAACGACACGTAGCAAGCTGTGGACACCAGGTTCACCAGCATGGCCATCCTGATGGCTCCCAGAGCAGACAGGCTGAGCTTTTTCACCAACAGGCCACCCAGGAATATGCCCAGACATGCACACGGGATTGCTGTCATCCCTGCAAGAGGAAAAATCAGTTAGCAAGAGGCATGAGCAAGACCCAGTGAACTACACTGTGACAGGGTTGAACGCTCCAGCAGGCAGATCTGTGCACTGGCATGAGAAAACCTTGTTATGACCAACTGCTGGAGTAGCACCAAGCTGGGGTTGCCCAAAAAAAGGAACAGATGCAAACAGGCAGGCTGCCTTGCATGGAGGAACCAGGATCTTCTGTCAGTTCTCATCCAAGCTGGAGAGAATGCCGGACTTGCTGAGACTGGCCCAGCCTGACCTAAGCAGCAGCATCTCTAATGCTTCCTGCAACAGTCAGCACACAAATACAGTCGAGAATTTGCTGAGGTGTCTGGAGGCTTTGGATGAGCCCTGCTGGTGCGACTCACAGAAGTCTGATCTTCAGAGACTAGGCAAGAGCAGCATTTGAAAATATGGAATCTCCCTAAAAGATTTTTCTTTAACTGTGAAATGCAAAATCATTGCCAGAAGTGACTCCCTTTCCAGCACAGACAAGAATTACCACACTACACTTGTCTGGGGTCACTTTTAACTCTTTGCTGCCAGTTATACTCCAGATCTCACCTGCCTGAACTGGGCTTAGAAGAGAACCCCAATCCTGGCATTTCTAGACTCCCTTAAATGCCATGAGAGAAATCTTCTAACAACTTTGTTTAAACAAGTTGCTGTGAGAAACTGAGGTATCCAAGCCTCCTTTCCCACTGTCAGGTCAGAAGCAGGATGTGCTCTGGCTCATGGGTGAGCCCCTCTTTGCTGTCACCCAGCTGTACTCACATGCTGACTGTCCAGCCAGCTCCCACCAAACTGCATTTTCCCTTCTCCCACTGGGTCAACAGTGAAGTTACTTTCCTTTGCCAAGCCTTTAATTTTCAAGAATGATGGAATAGCCTAACAACTTTGAGACCTCTGGCCTTCTGTCAAATCGTATTAAAATTCACTAGCAAATTCCTGTGTTGCTGGGGGAGGCAAGGCTGCAGGGGATTGTTTCTTTTGGAAAACCAGGCCAAAACCAGAAGATATCAATGAGTTTAACAGGAAAATACACAACCGTCAGGAGAGCAGCTTGCAAACTCCTTGATATGATATGAAGATCCACCCATTTCCTGATGTCCCAGTTTTTGACAGATCACTGCCAGGTGCCCATCTGGCAAGCTCTGGTCACAGATCATCCAAGATCAACTTGCAGATATCTTAATTGGGTGCTGCTGGTAGAAAGGCTGTCATAAACAAATCACTGGGCCTGCCTGGGATGAGCAGCAGCAGAAAATAAATGAAGATTCTGCCATCAGTGTCCTGACAGTGAACAAATGAACACTGAGAAATGTAGAACGTGAAATCATAGCAGCATGGAATGGTCAGAGAGAAGGGACATTTGAAAGACGACCAAGCTGCAGTAACTCAGGTACTTGAACTGCTCATTGCAATCCTGTCATTTCCAGGCCAAGGGTAAAGGAGTGACTAACAGGAGAAACTGGGCTTCCTAACCCAGATGGAGATGGGCTGCAGAACTACGGGGTACCAGAACCATGAGAAAAGCAGCTCAGTGGGCCACACTGTCACTTGGAGAGCAACTGCAGTCTCAGGCAATCGGACAGCTCATTTCTGCTGCATCCAAGGCTCTCACAGACTTTCCTATCCTGGCTGTCCCACATCACCTCCCACACAATGGGCTTGGCTGCAGGGGAAGTGATGGCAGCAGGATGCAGTGGGGAGCACAGTGGAGAAGGATGCTGGAGGTCTGCTCTGGGCTCTGCAGCCACGGCACAGCTGAAGCCCAACCCTCCCACTCACAGACACCTTTCTACACGTCCGACAAGTCACTTTTTGGGCAGCCTAACCAGCGAGACGAGACTGGCAGCAGTTACCAGCCATGCTGAACACTTTTAAACACCTTTGGATGCTGGAGGTTTGGTGTCCCCTGTGGTTACTCACCCAGGAGCTGGTTGGCAGATGAGGTGGTGAGGTTGAACTGCTGCTCCAGGTACTTCCCCAGGAAGGCGGCGAAGCCGGCCACCACCGCGATCTCCATGCAGGCTGCCAGGATGATGCAGGTGAACACGGGATTGGAGAGCAGGTGTTTAGTCACTTTGGGGATCACTAGAAGAGAGGAAAAAGGGAGAGGTGTTTTTGTGTAGACTTTACTTGAGGTGCTGGAGGTGCCTTTCTCCTCTTCTGAAGGGTAAGTTCACTTCACACTGGGAGTAATTTCCTGTTCTGCACAGATAAGCTGCTTGAAATGTGGGAACACCAGAACAAAGTGAAACACCCAAACAGTGCCTCTAAAGATTCAAGAACCAAGAGGGTGCAAAAAGAAATCACCTGTCACTATTTACTCTTACAGATGATTTTGGAAATTGGAAGAATGAGCAGAATTTCCAATATTGCTTTTTGTTTCCCTCATAGGGAAGTCAATCAAAAGCTGGTGTGCTCTTTCTTCTCCATCTCCTTTCCCTACCTGCTCCCCATGAACAACGCTGAGCCAGCTGATGGGTGCCATCAGTGCTGTATTCAGCATAAATTCTTGCAACCCTTCAGACACAAACTAACTCAGCCCACATTTGGCTTTTCCTTCTCCTGCCATCCAGATTTGCTTTATTTTCCTATTCCAAACCGGCTCCATCGCTGATGGTCACCTTCTTGCAGCACATGTGGGTGTTTTCAGCAAGCTGAAACTCTCCGGCTTAGCCTGGCCCATGGATATCCATGACACAAGGATCCTCCTGCCTGGGACAGGCATGTCAGTCTGTGTGTTCCCACAACCTAAAGCTTCTCCAGCCAACCAACACCTTCCATGTAGATCCTCCCACCCCTGAGAGGGTGGAAGAAGACGTGCTGAGCTGTTCACTGTGTAGGACACACACATATGGCTCTGGCTTCATGATCCCTTGGCTCTCCCCTTCCAAATCATCAGTGTCCAGAGTCCTCTCTCCTCCAAGCCCATCTCAATTTCCCATAAGCAAACAGGAGTTACCCTACGAAGGGAAATCTGGCTAATGAATCAGATCGCACGCTTTCTACTCCAGCGAACATTTTAATTATTGCCGAGATAACACAGCTTGAAGAGGAGAGCATCCCAGTACAGAAGAGAGCCTTGCTTTGTCTCAATACCTGATGACTAATTTCTCCCTGAATTAAATGTGAAAATCATTAAGTTTGAAAATTACCTTGATGTAGTGTAGTGAAGCCTCAATGGACCCCTATTTGCATTTTGAAAATCCATCCCCCACATTCCCTATGGTGTACCAGGGGCTGGCAGATGATATTTCTCTGGTGCTGAATTCTGTTTTCCCTCAGGGATGTTTTTGCACTGGCCTTAGCAGAGAATGCACAGCTCTTTGTCAAGGCTGTGCTTGGGTGCCCTTGGTTCTTTACTGTGGACAGTAGAAAAAAGGGTTATAATTAGGTTTGATCTAACCTTCTTGGAAGAGGTCACTCCACAGTTTCTGGTCTCTTTATATCAGAAATGTTTTTCTAAGCTGTATAAAATTCCTGATTCCTTAAGATTTACTGAACATAATTAAGGTGCAAGAGGCATAGCAATTTTTAGCAGAACAGGGGAAAAAGGAAAAGAAAAAAGGAAAAAAATACTATGTGGGAGGAATAGGGATGGGGGAATTCAGACACGGATAAATTTCAGAAGCCACCTGCTGCCTTCTTTAGTTCTTTGGTGGCCACCTACAGAATTTCCCCTTCTTGCCAGGAAAAATATAGAAAATGCAAAGGTGGACTTGGCAGTATTGAGCTTGAAAAGCCATATTTAAGGTATTAATGACTGTTGTGCCTTGGGAGTTCAGTTTGTTCAAGATTAATGGATTCCTTGAGATGTAGCTTTGTGCCAATTTAAATCCAAAGACACTAAGGTCTAGCTCTATCTTTATCCACCAAACAATAGTGATGACAGCCTGCCTTTTGCAGGAGGGAGTTAAAGATCATGGACATTTATTTCTGAAGTTGGCACCCAACCATCATGCACTGCCAAGGTCAAAATCCATCTTCTCTGCTTGGGGTGGACAACAAAAAATTTGCAGAGTTATTGCATTTCACACAAGAGAGGAACCCCTCATAAGTGCCTTGCCTGGCTGTGCTGGGCTACAAGTCACAGCACTTCATCACCTAAAGGGGCTACAGGAGAGCTGGAGAGGGACACTTGACAAGGGCGTGTAGTGACAGGACAATGAGTAATGGCTTTAAACTGAAAGAGGGAGGCATTAGATTAGGTATAAGGAAGAATTTTTTTACTGTGAGGGTGTGAAACACCGCAACAGGTTGCCCAGAGAAGCTGTGGATGCTCCTGGAAGTGTTCAAGGCCAGGCTGGATGGGCCTTTAAGCAGCCTGGTCTAGTGTAAGGTGTCCCTGTCCATGGCAAGGTGTCTGAACAAGATGATCTTTAAGGTCACTTCTGACCCCAATCTTTCTGTGATTCTGTGATTCCACGATGATTGCTTCTCCTTCCTCTGAGTTTTCTGAGACAGATCCTGTCCTCTGCTGCAACAGGACTACCAGCAGGCAGGTGTGACACAAAACCCAGTGCAAAGAGTGCACAGGCAACTCAAGCAGTGTCTGGCAGCCTCCACCATCTCCTCAGCCAGGGCCAGCTCGTTCTCTTTCATCTTCTAAGGGAAATGACAGGAGGCTCCCTATAGAATTAAATATCTTTTCATCTTGCTACTGCCATTTGTTAAGATCAATCATTTGACACCTGCTGCTGCCTTATCTGTCTCAGTTCTTGGGGTGAAATACCTCTGGGAAAAAGGTGAAAAGTCAGCAGTGAAATTTAAAAATCTCTCAATAGACTAAAGTGACATCCTTTCAGCTGCCTGGCATATAGTGCTGGGTATGGAGCAGGAATGGAAATGCCTGATGGGGGACAGTGAAGCCCTGAGGAACATAACAGCTAAAGACGGTGCTTCTCCACTGGATCCAACCCAGCAAGAGTCATGTAAACGTTACCCTGCACCTTACGGGCCCAAAGGTTACCTGAACACTTTGAAGCAGTCCCTTGCAGCTATAAATCTCAACTTGCAAAGTGGGAAAAGTCTTTTGGAGACCAAAGAGTCTCAAAAATCTGCTTGGAGAACCCACAAGCTGCACTAGACACAGCACGGACAGACTCAGTCTCGCACTCCCAGAAGGACAAGCTCATTTAACATGCTCATCCTGATGCACCCGATACGCTCCAGAAACGGCGGCGGAAAAGCGATTCCCACTGCCCTGGCGAGATGCACTGAGGAGAACACGACACCTCTTTTCACTGCTGAAGTACTTTAATCCCAGCTCTTCAGACCATCCATGTGCAGCGCTGGTCACAGGATCATCCATAGCCTGGGAGGGACCTGGGTGGAAGTCCCAAAGCTCTCCAACACCCCCCACCAAACCCTTGACTTCCCACCTTTTCACACTCAAACAACACTCTGCCAAGGCATCAAACATCTCCCTCTCTCCTTCCGTGGGGCCTCTGTGGGTGACGGGCCAGGGGCTTGACAAATGCACACACTTATGTACACCAAGTAGCTTTGATTTGTCACTGCACATCGGGGAGTACCGGGGATAATTGGCAACCTCATTACACGAGGTTTAACTACTCTCCAGAAACGACAAACTATAATCATCACGTTGGTGCTTGAAATGAATTGTTTGGAACATTACAATCACCAAGGCCCCTGTTTCTGGTTGGAGCACCCTACAGAGACATGTTTTCAATTTGCAGTAAAGATGAAGAACACAGAAAGCAAAGTAATAAATTAGAGGGAGGTTTACAGCCCAGTTCACATAGGACAGTGTGGTGAAGGAAAGGCAAAATGTAGTATTGAGCCAAAATATGACTTTCTACTACCTGTGTCAGCAGGAAGCCTCAGGTCTGAAGAGAAAACAAGAGGCAAAATCTCGACCTGGCTTGAGGAAAAAGGGATGAAGAAAACAGCACAGGCAGCAAGAAGAAAATACATTCTGGAAAGAGGTAGCTCCTGTAAAAGAGAATACGGAGTAAGGCAAGAGGTGCTGAAGATATCCCAGGTGAGTTTAGTATGCTGAAGCTCCATGTGGCCTTGGCAAAATTATCATAAAGGAGATGAGGGAAAAGGATGGCACATAAATCAAAAAAGCCTTCCTGACAAGATGCAAGCTTGAAGCAGCAGTAACATACTCAAGCATGGAAAGCAAGTCCTTCCAGTCCATCATCTTCCCTGCAGGAACCACCTCTACTTGACTTCAGAGTGGGACATGAACCTCCCTCACTTGTGACACAGAAGTCATGGAATAGCATTTTTTGGAGACAGACTCTGCCTGCCTTCAGCTGCTGCTCAGCTTTGGCCCCAAGGTGTGCAGGCTGAAGGCCTTTCTGAATTTTTTAATGGTGCTGACAACAAGATGTTGGCTTGGAAACAGCCAAGAAGAACCTGACAACAATTCCTGCACCCTCATGAAATGCAAGCCAAAGGAAACTCAAAGACTGACAGGACCTGATGCCTTTTATGATCACCACCTTATCACCTAAGACTTGAATCAAGCCTTTAAGGTGTTTGCAGGGGGACAAGACCCAAATCCCCAAAGGCATTAAAGTCTAAATTTGGGCCAAAGCCTTATCACTGTGGCCTTGAAGGAAGGTATAGATGGAGCACTCTCCAAAAGGTTGTCACTATCACTCATGAGAGACAGGAGTTAAAAACTACTCCTGTTAGCCTTTAATCTTGCCCAATCCTATGAACTCCCACTGAGGATTACAGGCTCCCCATGGTCCAGGCCCTCCCTGCACAACTGGGAGCTTTTGGCCTAGCATTATGTGTCTGCTCCCAGAGAGCACTTTTTGGGAGAGAAATCCCAGATTCAGAGCGGCTCCCTCCCTAGGTATTCAGCAGATTGGTACACAGAGCAGGAAGGAACTGAACAGAAGACAAGGCAGCTGTCAGCTATACATCCCAGCTCTCCTACACTTCTGAAAATGAAGCTGGAAAGAAACCAAAATGTTTCCAAATCTAGGGAATTTGCAGTTCCGAAATTCATTTAATTCCACAGTGAGTTTTCTTTTAATTCCTCATGAATGAGCTTCTCTTTCCAAACCTGGAGGATTCCATATCAATTTCAATCCTTTTAGGGTTTTAATCTCTCTTGCTAGACAGAGCAGCAGAATGTAACGAATTTTTGGTTTAAATCATTGCAAAACAGAATGCATTTAGGGCAGAATGTTTCAGAGGTGTTAAAGATCACGCCGAGGAAGCATTCTGAAATCAAATTTCATCAGAACTGGCCGCTCAATTCAATAGATGTGACATTTCTGTGTGAAAAAAAAAAACGATTTTAATGAACTATTTCCAAGCACGTCCCAGAGCAGGTGGTGTGTCAGAGGCAGCGAGTGAGAGGGCAGATGCTGGACAGACACGAGCAGAGGGCACAGGTGCCCTGACACAGCCAAGCATCTTCTCCGGCCCCGAGGAGCAGAGAGGTCCCCAAGGCAGAGCAGAGGTAGGAAAGCAAAGCTGTGGCCCCCAGGAGAGCAGGGGCTGCACAGCCCATGCCTGAACTGCTCTCACAGACCACACAGAGAGCGCAGGGCTGGAACAACCCTGCCAGGCGGGAGCAAAGAGCAATGGCAGCATTTATCCAGGCTTCCACTGCTGTTAATCCTTCACTTCTCTGTGCTCCCAAATGGATCTGCTTTGCTGAACTGAAATACTAGTCAGGCAAAGCGGTGCAGCATTCACGTGCCAGTTTAGCCACGGGAAGCAGCTCCCAGGACTGTCCCAAAGCTTTCCTGCCTGAGCTGCCGTGCCCCTGTGCAGAGTCCCCCGCTGCCTCCACTGCCTTTGATTGCCTCTTCACCTCATGCCGTTCAAAGGCACCACTTTCATTTCAAGTTTGCAGCTCCTCTTAAGACTACTTCTTTTCCTGGCATGAAAATACCCCACAGGAAGAGATGCCAGGGCTTACCAAAAGCTGGGCCCTCCCTCCTGCTTAGACCTTGACAGAGATGTAAAAGTTCGATACTTTGAGCATGTTCCTTTTATATTAGTCCTGGCTTTTTTTGCATGCTAAGGCTAGAGAAAGCCAAGGAATCTCAGCCAGCCCTCCATCTCACTGACTTTCAGCAGATCTTGTGGTGTCTGGAGCATCCTCCCACGTGCCAGCCATGCCATGTCTCTAGCTGACAGTCATGACCCAGCTCAGAGCATGTCCCCAGCTGACACTGCCCTGCTCCCTCTCCTACCATGTCCTTTCTCTTGTGGCCGTCACTGCAAGGCTTGGAAAAATACGTAATAAAAAATAATAAAGCTCCCTCAGTAGCCAAAAAGGAGATACAGTTCAGCCTCTAAGGATGTGCTGTTGACACAGAGAGTGTTTGCATAATCAGTCCAGAGAAAGGGCTCTTCCTCCCCACACGTGCACAACAGATGGACAATCTGCACCTCCACGCAGACATGGACTCAAAGCAGGAACAGCCCTGCCCAGGACAAGCTGCAGAGACAACGCTTGCTGAAAATGAGTCAGAGTTACGGCCATACAAACCCCAAGGAGCATCTCTGGTCCCAACCCCAGTACAGGTAAACCCTCTGCTGTTGCCCAGAAAAGCTGTGGTTGTTCCATCCCTGGAAGCGTTCAGGGCCAGAATGGGATGGAGTTCTGAGCAACCTGGTCTAGAGAAAGGTGTCTTTGCCCATGGCTGGGGGTTTGGAACTAGATAATCTTTAAGGTCGCTTCCAACTCGTGCCATTTTATGATTCCATAGATTCTGTTCAGCGTCACGAATTCATGCAAAATCCAAGGCCATATTAGGACAGAAGACAAGACTATGTATGCACATACACATTTTTAACCTCTGCATATGATTAAGAGCCTTTTTTACCCTAGGAAAAAGCGTAAACAGTCTTAACTTTCTCCAAAGGAGAATCAGCAAATAGATCAAGGATACTAGGACCTGCCTCAAAGGAGTGCATACAGATATTTCAGCTGCTACCAAAGTAATGTATACCCACAGAAAGATTTAACCGTCACCCGAAACACTGCTCATCAGGAATGAGGAGGTGTGTCTGCCTTCCCTTATGGAACGTGTCTGAACATCTCCAGGCAGGCACTTCAGCAACACAGCTCTTGACCACATTCTGACTGTGACAACAGTGGCAAAGGACTTGAAAGGAGATGTCAGCTACCAACACCATGTTGTCTGTGACAGCCTCAAAGGAATAACTAAAAAGGTCGTTCCTTGTCTTATTTGATGTGATGTAAATTTTATTTCAAAGTCCATCTACAAAGAGGCTCCTGGAATACTGAGTGATCCGAAATGGGGTTACCTGCAGTGAGAGGGCTAATGTGGAGAACTGTGGTGCCTCCTGATGTAATCAATACTTGAAGCATATGGATGTGGCAGTTTAATTTCTCTACTTCAATGAGCAACAGATGCTCAATGAACCCCCCATGGCCTCCCTGTGTGCAAGATGCTCAGCACCATCCTCAGGCTGAACTGCTGCCCCTCCATGCAGCAGGGATATGTCATATTCTTTCATTTTTCTATACAAAAACCTGCAAACATTTCCAGTGCCCACTCCAAAAGCTCAGTGGCCAGAAGCAGACGCTCTGATGTGTACACAACAAAAACCTCAGAACTATCCATATGGACGTACCATGGGAAAAGTCAATTCAAGAGAAAATCCTTGCAACAAGAATGAAATTAATTTTACTGACCGAGTTTTAAACAATTTATCCCTTTACCTTTCTTCTGAATTTCCTTATCAAGTCAAAATTTCACATCTTTGACCTTCCCTTAATGAACAACCACATCAACTATTCAAGGCATTTTTATATTTAGACAACACTTTTTTGCCCCAAAGTCTCTTTTTCCTTCCCACCCACACTTCATTCAACTCCCAATTAAGGTAACTGCACAGGGAGTAAGTGATTTTGTCCTCATTTATCTAAATGCATCAGGCAGTAATGAAACCTGTTCTGCCACAGCAACAGGGAGTGGGAAGCAGCCACCAGTGCTACAGAAACACCCTCTCAGATGAAGGATTTTCCAGTGCAGCCTACAGAAAGGATATCTGCCCACACTCCCCCACGAAATGCTGGATCCTCAGCTGACTTTAATTAGAGTCACCTCCATTTCCATCACTGCAGGACATGATGTGAGGCTTTCTCTCTAATTTGCTACAAATTATGCTCTGCCCTGCCATTTTGCTGCTATTTTGGGCTGGTATCTCCCTTTTCCCATTTCAGTTGAAGAGCTGCGGTGATGCCCAGCACTCATTGCTTTGTATCTGGGATTGCACTAAGCTGAAGCTCAGATGCTGGGAGCTCCCAATTTCTTTTAAGTGCCCTTGCTGGCTTGCTCCCAATTTTGGGAGGCAGAGGAGAGGAGGACAGTACACTGGAGAGAAGCTCACAAATTGCTCTGGCAACTGTGCTCCCACTCATTTTTTTACCATCTCTATAGGATTACCGTACATTTCCGAAGCTTTGCATCTTCAAAAAAACCCCAATGCTTTCACGTCACAAAGAGAACGAAGCCCCTCTTTCAAATGTGGACAACGCCAGAGACAATTAATTAGAAGATAGGGACTGAAACTTCAGCCTACTGATTTTTTGGGGGACTTTTTGGGAGACAGACGACCTGCTGCTGAGCCTGAGGGACGCCGGGACGAGCGGCTCACCTCGCAGCTGCTGGAAGCAGGTGGTGCTGCTCTCCCCATCCAGCGGGTGCCGCAGGACGCCGTTGCTGGGCTTGGGGCGCTCGTAGTCGCGCTCGGGCAGCATGGCCTGCTCGCTCTCCCCGGCGCGCTCCGGCCGCGGCGGCAGCGACTGCGGGAAGCCGAACATGGGCAGGGACGAGAAGAACAGTAAGGCACCGCAGAGCAGGAAGCCTCCCCACCACGCTCCGATCCACCGAGGGTCGTCCGGGGTTATGTCCAGCTTACCTGCGGGGGAAGCGAACACGAGTCAGGGGACGGTGTGAATGATGCTGTGCGATGCAAGGTGGTTGTTGGGGCCTTTGCTGGCTGGTGAGGGGCACGAGACACAAGGTGGGAGCCCACAGTGCACCCCACAGCTGTAGCGAGTGAGCCACCGGCGCCCAGTGACCCCCATACCCAAGAGATCCTTAGGACCAGCTCGCATCACCTTTTCTATCTGGATGGTACATCCAGCTTCTGCAACGCCCTGCAATCACAGCTTCTGCCCGCTGTTTTTGGCTCTGCCAGCTCTAGGAAGCTGCTGTACATCAGTGTCCCCTGTGCTGGCACTGGGGTTTTAGACATCCCTGTCCCAGCGCATCACACTCACCTGACACACCTACGGGCACGGACCTGCACAGAAAAGGACACTGCACCTCCAACCCTGCTTACCCTGTTTTCCCAGGAGGTCAGTGCTCCCTCTGCTTTGAATTCACAGCCCATTTCAGCAAAAGAGAGATTGGCACTTGGGCTTTAGGGGCACCTGTAACTGTGTGGAGGGTGAAACAGTCCTAAATATTGGAAAAGAAACTCACCCACTGCATGAAATAGGCCCAGAAAAGTAGAGAAATAATCAGAAAATGAAGAAAAGCAAAATAAAAGGCTAGAGTAGCCTGTAGGCCATTACTCAGCAGAGATAAGGCATAAGGAGGATCTGGAGTCAGTGTGGGGAAATACAAATAAACAGCAGGAAAGGAAAAACTGTTTTCCTAACAGCTGCCTTGCTGCCACAGCCACAAGGGTGCCCAGTGCTGGAGTTGATTCCTGGGGGAGACCCAGGTCCACATGGCTGGAATAACAAGCTCCTCTGTTCATGGTGACTGTCTGGTTACTGCCACTCTGAAAAATCTGTCTCAAGTGAGGCAATCAAGTTGTCTCTCAAGCAGAGACAGAAGGAAACTCTTTTCTCCTTAGGGAAAATACCACGTAGCTCTCAAATACAGATAAAGTTTGAAAAATAGTGTTGTGGAGGGACTGGATTCTTCTGCTGTTATTTCCTCCTGCCTGAAGTGCATTTTTTTCAGGTTCTTGGGAACACAACAGCCTGAAGAGTCAGGCAAATCAGAGCCTTCTTCATATTCCCTTTCTAAAATAGCTGCTGGGTGGCAGGCAGTGCAGCAGCATGCCCTGGCATCCCACACCTGCCCAAAACAGGGAGCAGGACAAGGCTCAACCCCCTGGAGCTTGCTCTCCTTGTGCCACCTTGAGCTGCGAGGCAGAGCCAGCTGCAAAGTGGGAACTCTTTCCCATACAAAAATAAGGAGAGGCATGTGTGCCCCAGCTTCTGCCTGACAGTGACTGACCACGGCCAAAGCCAGCTGGAGCTGGGGAGCACTGCACCCTCCCTGTAAAGTGGCTGAGCCACAGCCCTTCCAGGCTTCTCAGCAGTAACATTCTACTGTTCTTCTCTGTGGCTCTCTATTTGTCTAGGGCTTTTTGAGCTGTGAATACTGAGCAATGTCTTACGTTAAAAATGGCCAGAAGACATCAAATTAACTTTTTTAGCTAGGTCAGCTCTTGCCTCTGATGGTAACCAGCTGCAGCTGCCCAGAAAGCCTACAGAATAAAGTCAGCATATATTATTCTTGTGGCTCAGGGGCTTTCTAAGCTAGATTTGGTGTCATGTTCATTTTTTTGGTATATAAACTTGTCTAATTGCTTTAAAATCCATTTGGAGATTTTTAGCACCTTATGGTGAGGAGTTCCACAACTTCACCTACTGGGAGATAAAATATTTTCTTCTATCCATTCATATTTTAGTGTAAACTATAATAAATGGTCAAATATCTAACAGGTTTCAAAGAGCTCCTCTGCCAAACATGGCTTTGGTAAAGTCAAGGAATGAAAAGTGGCCATGTGGTGTTTGACCAAACTGCAGCCAAATGTCTCAGTCACCCAAAAAGATGCTTTTTTCTCATTTGGTATTATTTCGATTTCTTCAGCTGCCATGTGCACATGAGACCGAAAAAAGGCAGTAACACTTGTCCAACTTAGCACAATTCTGTTCTCAGTCCTGCAAGGTTCAACTCCATCCAAATGCATCTTGTGACAACGCATTTGCAACATCACAGGGCTGAAATACACCCTCAAAGGGACAAAACCCCTGCGTAAGAGTCTGTGGGATCCGATGGAGCTGAGAACTGTGGAAAAAGCATCTGAACAACTGAGGGAAAGGCATGAAGCACCGGGTTTGCCGTGTGTAGCCAGAGGGCTGGGGAAGCAGCAGAGAACAGCCTGTTACATGTTGCCCTCTCATGGCGAAGAATACATAGTGCAGGTACCAATAAAAGCGGAATTTGGTCTAAATGAACAAAAGGACAATTTGCAAACAAACTGCTTTAGCCCGAGTGAAGTCGAGGTGAGCAATAATTAATGCTTTGTCGAAAAGCAGTAACGTTGTGGGACTGAAGCTGCCCATCCAAGCAGGGTCATGGGCAGAAGGTGCTGGCCATGGGTCTTACTGGTGTGCCTCCATCAGAACCTGGATGGTTCCCCCACATCCTGGGCTGGCAGCTCTCCAGATTTCACCCCATGCTCTGGACACAGCTCCCCTGGCATGACAATGCCACAGTGCTATTTCAAGGTGTCCTCTAAGAGCCGGGCTGAAATTTATCTTAGAGTAGAAAACACAGAAGGGAACAAATTTTAATCATTACAAAACTGTTATTTATCAGGACAGAGCCGAAACCTTTTGAATCCCAGTCTTAAAACCCTTCTAAAACTGACATGCATACTTGCAAGAGGCACTCAAGATGGAATGACAGACAATTTCCTGCTTGTGAGGGACAACATTCTTGTCCTGTTGATACAACTTCAGCGTACTTGATTTGAAAACAAACCCAGTTCTCCTTACTTGTGTCAATGAAGACAGCATCCACATAGATTTTGGTACAGAAGGAACCCAAGATAAATCCACAGGCTGGTCCAAATACCAGCATCGTAAACAGGATCCCTACAAGGAGAGAGAAAAGAGAAGATTAGTACCAGCCTCTGGTTATTCATTGCAAATTGTTCTGCTTGTCTGCTGTAAGATGGTATTACCTTACTGATGCCAAATAGATAGGGACAGTCTCTGTGTTGAATGCTCCAGGCAAGAGAGCACCCTAAATGTGTTTTGCTTTTCCATACCTCTTCAGGAAAATGAACAGATGGAAGTGTGATAATACTGAAGGATTTCTATTGAGCTGAGAAGACTCAATGTGTGACATATGCTGTGTTTTGGTCTGCTGGCTGCTCTAAAAGATGTCTTACTCAACAGCACAAGGTAAAGCAGACCTGCCTTCTCCCCATGGGCAAGTCTGTCTTTGCCACCTCCAGCTAAAATCCTGGTAGACAGAATTTTCAGGCATTAGGGACAGCAAATCTATGAAAGGAGCATTGTCACAGACTGCTGGATGAAGTCCCTTTACAGAAGTAGGAGCACTTTTCCAAATCTGTGGAGCTCTTCTCCCCATCAGACACACAAGGCAAATAATTCACAAAGGTGTGTGGATCTTCCAGCCTCTCACAACTGCTTGTTCTTTCTGCAAAACCGGCATGAAATTGCCAGTGTAATGCCAGGAGAAGCGCTATTATGAGTAAATTACTTATTTGTTTCAATACAGTATTTAGAAGCATTTATTTTCACTCCCATTTTGGCCCTGGAACAGGAATGCTACAGGCACAGCGCCAGCTCTCAATTATCCAGGGCAGAAAGGCGGGGGGGGACACAAGGATAATCCAGAAAAAGAAGTAGCAAAGATAACACAAAACATTTGTAAATTAGACAATAAGAACATATTTGGTACCTTCACATTTGGGATAACAAGAACATCTGGGAAAAAACTCAAAAAGTCCTCTAAGCACCCTTGTAAACGGCTTTCTGAAGGGAGCAGGGACAGTCTGAACAGTGTGGAGCAGAGCAAGAGCCTGCTTGTTCGCTCTGGGGCAAGGCATTGCTGATGGACCCACGTGCCTGGTGAGGGGGGCACCTCAGCAGAGATGTGCCAGCCTGTGCCACCACCAGTCTTGGTGTCACTGCACTTCAGAAATGGCCCACAAAAGAACTTACTTGCATCTGGGTGCTCTGCTCGCTCTCCTAATCTCTCTGGGAGTGTTGCCTGGCATCCCAGTGCATTTATGATGCACTCCATCACAGCTATCTCAGCCCTCAAGTTCCTTATCTGGAAACTTTTTAATTCCCAAGTTCCCTCTCTGTGCATTTCTCAGGAGCTGGAAAAGTTATCAGAGCTGCAAAAAAATTCCCAGACCGCCATCCCCAGGCAAGGCAAACCACAGCTGCCAACCACAGCTTAGCCAAGCAGAAGAAACTGGGATGGTCAGAAACAACTTCACCTTCATTTTTAAAATTCAGGGTGCAGACTAATTCCTCCAGGTTGTTGGCACTGGGACTTGGCTGGATTAATAACCAGGGACAAAGCAGAGGTGCCTCCAGCCAGCTGCTCACCAGAAACTCGGCACGTTAATGCCTTCGTGGCTCCCACCTACAGCAGGACAAGGGACAAACGAAGGTGCTGGGAGGAAAAGAAGGGCCAGGTTGTATGAGCTGCAGTGAGGAGTCACTGCTGTCAGGGCAGGAGCCGCCAGTCCCTGCCCAGTCCCTGCCAAGCTCGAAGCTGCAGCGATGGCACCACACTGCAGCCCGTGCTGCCAGCTTAAATTAGTCCCCAGGGTCTCTGCCCGTGATGTCCATGTCACAAGCGGACCAGCCATCTCCCCTCCTGCAGTCACCTTGTCCTGGGGTGTTGGGTTTGTGCTCCACGATCCAGCAGTAAATTGGGGAATTTGTGCTCCTCGAGCAACAGAGCTGCTTAGGAAGCCTGTGCCTTGCTCCTTTGGGGATCTATAAAGCCTCACGTGGGAGATCCCTGGTTACCTGCAGAAGCACTTCATGAGATGTGAAATGAGGAAAGGGACAGGCTGGGAGAACAGAGAAAAAGGGATTTCTTTTCCCAGTGCACCTCAGCCCCATCTCCCCTCCTTCCCAGCCCCGAGGCCGGCCTCACTTGGGGCTATACAATTTCCAACAGCATTTTACAAGATATCCATGTCACATTTTTTTTTGGTCACTAGATGGCATTAGTGTTTGTCATTCGGCCCCCAAGTGCCATGTGGAGCAGGCTGGGTGACAGTACTGCTCATCCTTGCTCCTGAAACAGATGGTGCTCCTGGGGTCCTACAGCCCCTCGGAGGGTGGCACTGCCACAGGGCACTGCTGTCACCCACGTATCCGCCACATCCACACTCAGTCTGTGCCCCTTCCCTGGCTGCGTGCCGAAAATCACGGGTTTTAGGACAAGCTGTTCTATAACCGTTAAGTTTTCGGTCACAGAGTTTAAGGAGACAGCATCTAGCAGAGATTGCCACGGCTACTCCTGTGATGAATGAGACAGCATTCAAATACCTTTGAAAAATGAGTATTAATTACGAATTTCTATGTAATGATGCTCAAGCAAGTAAGGGCATGCTGGGCCCCATATCATTTGGGGCGATGACAAATGGAGCTACTCAGGCAGAAGGACAAGGGTCAGTTCTACCCTTCAGGCAACACCTTTGGATGCACCAGTGCTGGGTTGAGGAGGGATGGAAGTTTGTCCTGTGATGATCTCCAAACCACAGAGTTGTCTGACCATGTGTGTACAGGGAAAACCATAGAACTGGTGTTCGTTTCACGGAGCAAAGTGCAAGACAAAGAACGTGGAAAAAATCACCCTCCGCCGAAACCAAACAGGAAATATTCTCCCCTTTTCCCAAGTGAGAAGAGAGCAGGGACCTGTGGCTGATGATCCAGCAGCAGCAGGGAGATGCTTGCAGAGACAATTATCTCAGAAAAAGGCAAATATCGAGAAAGCCGTGGCCAGTGCAGGGGCAGGCCAGCCCCTTCCCTGGCTGCGTGCCGAAAATCACGGGTTTTAGGACAAGCTGTTCTATAACCGTTAAGTTTTCGGTCACAGAGTTTAAGGAGACAGCATCTAGCAGAGATTGCCACGGCTACTCCTGTGATGAATGAGACAGCATTCAAATACCTTTGAAAAATGAGTATTAATTACGAATTTCTATGTAATGATGCTCAAGCAAGTAAGGGCATGCTGGGCCCCATATCATTTGGGGCGATGACAAACGGAGCTACTCAGGCAGAAGGACAAGGGTCAGTTCTACCCTCTAGGCAACACCTTTGGATGCACCAGTGCTGGGTTGAGGAGGGATGGGAGTTTGTCCTGTGATGATCTCCAAACCACAGAGTTGTCTGACCATGTGTGTACAGGGAAAACCATAGAACTGGTGTTCGTTTCACGGAGCAAAGTGCAAGACAAAGAACGTGGAAAAAATCATCCTCGACCGAAACCAAACAGGAAATATTCTCCCCTTTTCCCAAGTGAGAAGAGAGCAGGGACCTGTGGCTGATGATCCAGCAGCAGCAGGGAGATGCTTGCAGAGACAATTATCTCAGCAAAAGGCAAACATCGAGAAAGCCGTGGCCAGTGCAGGTACAGGCACAGGTGACAGATGAACACGGCCCCTCCTCACACTATTGCATCTCAAAACCACAATGGCAGAAAAAAGCCCTGTCCTCAGTTATTAAAATATCACATTTCTGGTCCTGCTGGCTGCAGGAAGGCACGATTCGCTCTGCAACGTCCTCACTAGAGGGCAATGTGGGATAGAGCATCCACTGAAACACCTCTCTAACATCTTTAAAAAGCTATTAAATTATTATTCACCTGTAGGCTAGCTTAGAAAAAAACCTGTTAATTGTGTTTTTTTCTTTTTCTGTAGTTTGTCCTAAAATCAAGAAAACAATCGGGTCACCCCGTGCCCTTTTTTATCTCTTTTTTGAGACTCCAGCAAAATCCTAGGGTTGCAATAATAGTATTTTACACTTTAATTCACAAATCAAGCAGATTGTGGAAAAACCCAAGGCATGGACTGTCACAATGGATAGTCCAGGGTCTGTACAGAGCAGGACCATGCTCAAGGATCAACGGAGCATGCTGCTGGGCACAAAAAGTAGGCTATTAAGCAACTCGAACAGAGCCTGTGGTTGAAAATTTATGCAGAATTAAGGACACAAGGGGAAATTAGGCAAGTTAGAATTAGCTTAAGACATCCTTCCTCTTTTGAGAAATCCTGCACAACTGCTACCACCCTCATTATCAGGAGAACACTTTCCACATCACTCACCTCATCATGCAACCACAAAGCTGCTGCTTAGTAGAGAAGGAGGTCTTGCAAAAGCCCTTTTCCCAGTGCTGGGGCTGCTGCTAAGGATTAGGATCTGCTAAATTTGGGGCTGGCTTTAATATCCCTCACTCGGTCTTTTCCCATGTTTCTCTCTAACTTTTAGATCAGTTTGATTTCATGGAGCTGGAGGATACTGATATCAGGAGCAAACAGATCAAAGATCCCATCCTGGCTCCACCAGGCTCTTGGGAAACTCCCACTGATGCCAATAAAACCAGTGATCAGTATAGGTACTGAAATTTGATGGTATTTTTTTTTTAAATTTCAGAGTTATTTTTTAAGTTCTTACTAAATTATGGCAGTTCTTAGAAATACTTGAGAGAAGCAAATTTTAAAAAAAGGCAACTCTGTCTTGGGACAATTCAAACACTTTGTTTGGTAACTCTTAAATACTTCCTTCCAGTTTGTGTCCTTTTAGAGCACAATTACATTTTAGTTTGAAAACAGCTAATAATTTCCAGTTTACCTGCACTACCCCCTTCATCAGTCTCCCTGCCTCCCAAAAAGGCAGGGAAAAAAAAAGAAGCAGTAAAGTGGGCTGCACTGAGAAATCAGAAATATTTTCCTCCCCATCTTTTCAAATGGAACAATTCGCCAAATCCTACTTTGTCCTGTCAACTAACATTTTCCAGGGGCTGAGGAAAGGACTGGGACAGAAGGGGGTATTAGATCTGACATTTTGTTACGAGATTTTATCACCAGTAAGGCCCAAGACTGATAATGCAGTTTTCCATTAGAGCAAAGGCAAGGAGCAGCAGCAAGTACCACATCTGTGGAGAGATGGTGGCACAGAGATACTCAGTGAGTCATGCTAAGGGCACAGGAACCAAACTGCAAAGACAGGGATAAAGGCTGCCAGTATTTCAGTAATAAACAGCTGTCCCTTGGTGTTTCAAGTTGCTTTCCAGTAGCAACAGGATCCTGAAACATGAGCAAACCTGTGTTGTTCACAGGGTAAAACAGATGAAGCATCAACTCAATCTCTGTAATGAATTAACTGAGGACAGTAACTCCCAGGAGAAACCCTCCTGGCTGGAAATAAGGCATCGAGGGAGACACTGCAAGGCTTGCCAGTCTCACCGAGGTGCAGCAAGAGGCATCTCAGGTACAGTTCACTGAGGAATAAGAGCAAGTTCAGCCCAGTCACAGGCTCAGAAAAAACCCACGTGGGCAGCTAAAGAACACCAAGTCATTTTGCTTCAAAGCCTCAGCCTCACCAGGGGCTGAGGACATGAGGATATTTATTTTGGAGAGCTGCCAACATACGCTGGGCAAAGGTGAGCTGGGTAGGTGAGACAGGAGAAGGAAAAGCAGCATCTCCCACAGCGGAGCCAGCTATCAGAGCAGGAATCATCAGAAGTGACTCACACAGCACTTCCCAACCATGGGCAAACCCCTGGTGTAGCACAGGATCCTGCTTTATTTAGCTATGGAGCTGTCACTGGTATCTGCTGGGTCCCCTGGAGCCAGGTTGCTCCTGCCTTGGCATTTCCGTGAAATTAAAGAGTGTAGGAGATTATTTACTGTGCTCTTAAGGAGCAGCACACCTTCAGCAAAGCATGTGGTCAGAGAAATACCTCCTCCCCCTTGCACCATCCCAAGGGACAGCTTTGGTGGGCAAAAAGCTGATCAATTTGGAAGGTGTGGGAAACTGCTGCAAAATGTCCTTGCATCAAGTAACTACATCCCTGTGGAGGAAGGGATCAGGGAGCTGAATGTGATCTCTGTCAGCAACCGGGTGGTTCAGTGACCATCACAGAACACAGGTTTTGGGTCATGTGAGAGAGGGCATAGCACAGACCCCACCTGCCATGGTCCTGGGAGTGCTGCTGTGGTCATGGGACAGCATCTGGCCAGGAATGCCACCCTCAGCCCCCTGCCTGTGCAGGAGCAAGCTCTTTCTAAAAGCACAAAGGGAGCTGGCTTTGCAAAGCACGAGATAATCTCAAAACCCTGCTTGTCCCACATTTCCCGCTGCGTGGAGGACCAGGCAAGCCAGTGTAAAGGGATTACTGGAATATTGTAATTCATGTGCTCTGTGACCTGCCCTTAAAGAGACACCAGCTCAGCACAGCCTGTGGGAACCAAAGGCATCCTGGTACACACCGGGGATGCTGCATCCTCCTGCACACCAGGCAGTGGCTCTCAAGGGCTTGGCATAAAAGCTTCCACACTCGCACCTGGTGGGCAAAGCTCCTCACTTCAGTGGGTTTTCTCTGACTTCTATCAATTGATGCAACCTCAAAAACGCACAGTAAGAGTAGAGGGAGGCTGTTTCCTACCCAGATAGCTTCTTTCCACAGCAAAGCCTGCTGGAGTCACCCAGCACTGCCCATCCTCCCCGGCAGACAGCGTGCCCATGAGCAGCCCATGCAGGGATGCCTGCATTCCTGCTCAGCCCTCGGTCTCTCATTCCCAGCTTTGCTCATCTACCATGGAAAGATATAATTTTTCCTGCCACTCAGCTCCCTGTCTACACAACCAGCTGCTCATCACCACCTCCTGCTCCCTTATGGCTCCTGCTCACTCGCACTGGCTGTAGGAAAGGTGAAGAGGTGGTGTTGGACCAGCGGCATGTTTTGATTTGTTCTGCCTCCTCAGTGCAACCAGTGAAGCGAAGGGAATGTTCAAACAGTCTGGACAGATGTTTCCAAGTGCCTGCAGCTGTCGATTAATGAGGAACAACTTTGGGATAATTCACTTTAATGTTTAGTCTTTGTTCTGATGGGGATCAAAGCAGCTCCAGCCCTGTATTGGTATGAGGTGGGGAGGAGTGAAGAGGTTGGGGGTCCATCCCATCTCTACAGTAGCACACATATTATTTATTAGTTTTGCCTTCAGGAGCTCAACACCACCAGACCCCTCAGACATCTATTTAGGGTTGTCAAGTGACACCAAAGACAGGGACAGATGTCGGCACTCCCAAGGCAGTGAGAGGCTGAAATCCCTGCTCAGCCATCCCCCTCCCATGGACCATTCACTGCATCTCGTTACTCTTCCACATTTTAACAAAAGCTAGTCCCTCCTTGCTATGTACTGCAAGATGCACAAATACTATGCAGTGCTTTAGTAATCAGGGACACAAAATGTGTTAGAACAAACTGAGTTTTAGTTCTGAGCTCTTCTCATTGATTCCACTGTTACAACTCACTGTCTGCATCTGTGTGTGCAACACAACACCTGGAGAAAGATCCGACAGAGCAGTCCCAAGACATCCTACTTGTCAGTGACAGACTTTCAGCTGCTTTTGGGCCACTGCAGCAGCTCCAGAAAGCCTGCAAAGCGTTGGATTGAATCTGACTCCTCCCATTTCCATGCAACCACTTGTGATGGGAGAGCCATATAGGGGTTTAGTATTTGATCGCCCTGCCTTCAGCCACTGAAAGAAATTATTACAGAGTTTGAAATCAGGCAGCCTTGGACATCTCCCATCCTTTCCTCTTCCCTGATCAAGCCTTTCCATCAATATACCAAATCAGTTTCAGCAGCCTGTAAAATCCGCTCTTGCTTCATGAAGATTTGGGGGGTTTAATGCAAGCTACTCAGCACTGTATGGAAATGCTGCAGATGGACTTATTTACCCCCATGTTTAATAAGACTTAATAACTGCAGCTAAAGCTGGTTGGGGAGTTTCACTTATGTATCAAGAGGCAATAAAAACATGCACCCATGCTACAGATACAACAAACTTCTAATATGATTCTTCCAGGTCAGAGACAGCCCATGGCAGTGACCTTCCTCCTCCCTGCTGGAAAAGACTATTTCACTACTTCAGCACAGTTTTTGTTCTAGCCTATATTTAACATTCAGATGTTAATCCCTGAAGAGGTGCTCAGATTTGAAAGTACCTTACATGGAGGTTTCTCCCCAGACTACCAAGGTCCCTTTAAATACTGACTTCCATCAGAATTTGGGATTTCTCTATGGAAATGTCTGCTGACTTAGAGATGAAATCTGTTTGCTGTAAGCAGGTATTTTTCCTGGTGAAGCACCACGCATTTTCAGTTATTACCAAGCCTTAGGTTTGTTTTACCAGCAAATCCCTGTCCCCAGCACTATCAAGGCTACATGTGAAAGGATCAATGTTATACCAACAACTGACAGTCCCAGGGGATCCTGATGCACACATGGAATGTTTGCGGAGTGGCACAGAAAGGGATTGGACATTTTTCCATTAGGAACACAAGCTCAGCATCCAGCCCCAAATTTTCCGTAATGACTAGGTATACTTGTGGCAGCTCAAAAACACACTGATTAGCTGGCTGGTGCCCTCATTCTGATGAGCACAGAAATAAGAAAATTCCAAGCAAAACAAAACAAACACCCCCCCCTCCCCCCAAAAAAAACCAACCCAAAACAAAGACCCTCACAAACCAAAATACAATCCCAAATCAACCAAAAACCCAATGCAGAGCACTACGTCTATTGGCTTTTAGGTGCCTCCTTTATCCAGCTGCTGAAACAGGATTGCCAAAACGATGGCAGAGAAACAAATCATGTGATGAGAAAAGCTCCACAACCCTCAAAACCGTGTTTGCAAGCAAAACAAAAATTAAAGCAGCCAGTTTGTGAGCTCTGCAAGGTAAACTACGGGGATGTGCTCACTATACAAGTCTTGGAATGAATTTGGTGGCACCAGTTAACACTGGGAACAAACTGTTCCCCACTCCAGTTTTCCTCCCTAGCATTCCAGTCCCCTCCCAGGCAGCGGAGGGACCTCTTGCTGCATTTCTCTCCTTACTGATGGGAAGCTAGAGAAGAAATTTGCTTATGCTAATCAATCCCTGGCACCAGACACACGAGAGCTAATCCACTGGCAATCTCCATCCGTCTCTGCATATTTAACCAAAGCAGCGAACACTCACGGAGGATTATGAACGCAGTGGCATTGTTGTAGCAGTGTTTTCCTACTTAAGCTGCAATCACTCTGATGCCCTGTCTCTTAATATTTACACACACTCTACACACAAACAGCGTGCAGAATCACATCAGTGCATGCAAGCATCCTGGTCAGACACTGCCTACGAAAATGCATGCACCACACGGTGATTTAACACATCTCCCTGCACTCACTGCTGTCTCCACCGTCTTCCAAAATGCTCATCTTCATGCTGGTTATTTCTATAAACCAGCGTCCTTTAAGATAGGCATATTGCTTAATCCTCACAGAAGATTTGTCTCCTTCTGCAAAGGTTTTACAGGTAGTTTGGACATGCATTGCAAGAGATTAGAGACTCAGGCTGTGTTAGGAGAAGTCTTGAGAAAGAAGCTTAATAGTCAATTTTTCTGCCACTTTCTGCAAAAAGGAAACAAAGAAATGAACAAAGAATGAACCCATGTCCTGTCCAGTCAGGTGTGTCACTAAAAGCTGATGCTGAGCAATCTCTGAAAAATAAGGACAAGGCACTTGTTCCACCTACCCTGCTGGCTCACATTCCTGTCCCTGAAACTTGCTTGTTATCACATCAGAAGAAGTCAGCTCAGTTTAAGAAGTGGGTACAAGCACGTTCCTAACTATAGCGTGCAAATCCAGGGCAGGCTATTTCCACCCTGACGCACGAGCCCACGAGCCACGGGTTCCACACCTTCAACATACGGTGCAAACACACCAGCCGTAGCCGTGGGCTCGAACCAGCAATTTCCACCTCGCAAGCAGTTTTTCCCCTTGTGCTAATTACCTTGGGAGGCAGCCACCAAAGAGACTTGGGAAGAAAAGAAGCCACATGCTCCAATGCCAAGTACGGTTTTTTGAAGGGCTGAAGCTGCACGCCTTCGAGCTGTGCTCATCTCCTCCCAGCCGTTAAACACAAACACCTGTTTCACCAAATCCATGACGCCTCTGTAGCTACAGACGGGCAGATTTCCTTGTGTTATTTCCCAGGAATTGTGCCAACTGTAGGTTTGTATGGAAATATACTTTTAGGGCACTTTTCTCTCTCTCTACAGGATTGCAACTCTCCTCTGAGTTTGATGGCTGATGTCCCCTTTAATACTGGGTGGTTTTGATCCTACAGAGGAATGTAGGGATACATCAAAGATCTGCACAAAATTCTTCCCAGCCCTCTCTCCCCTGCTTGGATGAGCTGCCCACCCCACCTGCAAGCACAACCTGTCTTTGCTCAACAGACATGAGACCCTTTTGAGCCTCCTGCACATTTTATCCTCCATCCATTGAATTTTGCACAAGTCAGCACCTCCTTATACTCTAAAATACGCTGGAAAAAAACCCCCAACAGCTCATACAACTGAGAGTATCATGAGCTATTCACACATATGATTCTCAGAGCCTGCAAAAATGTGAATTTTGCAATTTGGAGGTTGGTGCAACACCACCTTCCCTTTTTATTTATTTATTTTCAGCTGTGTACTGAGTTCAGAACAGACACAACACGTTCTTTTGAGGAAAGAGCTGCCAGAATTGCCTCCCTCTCTCTCTAACCTCAGTCTTGGGGGTATCCCTTCCCATCCCACATACCTTAAATGAGAACACGTTCCATTTCTAACGGAGGTTTTCTGTCAATACAGACAGCTTGCTGCTTTTCTAAGCAATGATGAGTCAGGAAGAAAAGTTCAGCTCTGTTTCTTCCCTACTGGACCTCCTACATGTCTGTCTCACCACTTGAAAAACTCTTCCCTGCAAAATTCCCCACTGCTCCTTCCCACCTCTCACCTGACTGCAGCAGAGGGCCACTGCTGCATTTCCAGTCTTTTTCATGCCTCTAAGAGCATTTGCCATTTCTTTCTTATGCTGACAGCACCTGGGGTTTCAAGACCTTTCCTCTTAGCATCACCCAGAGAAGTGATTTTCCAGAGTCAGATGACACAGACTCATCCAGTCGGGTCAGGTATGGTGCTGGATACCCCAAGAGCCCCCAGCTCCCCAAATCCCGCTCTCCTCCCAGCCAATCAAGCTGTTACATACACACACGAGTGATTCTCCATCCCAAACACAGCACCTGCCACAGAATGTGACACTCTGAACAATGGGTGAGAAGTTCATATTCCTGCTGTTCAGGCATTTCCGTGCCAAGGAAACCCTCCCACTTCCTCACATCACCCCTGCTCCAGTGCTTCCAGCTCAGCTGACAGCTCCCTGGGAACATAAGCAAATCTAATTTATTTTTCTCCTTTTGTTTCATGTTTTTTCAAAAGATCTTGGGAGGAAAAACTCAGAACAATTAAAGAGCAATGCAATATATGGTCTGTTCATCTGTGGAGGAAAGCAGGAAAAAAAGAGTGTCCAAAAAGCAACAGTTCCCTAAGAACTGCCTGGGCAGCTCCTGCCCTCCCAAAAGCCATCAGCAAAACTTTCACTTTTAGCAAGAGCAGCTTTCACACATTTTGAGATGTCTCTTCAAATCTCCCTTTGCTTGGCTGCTGCGCAGGTACAGGCTACGCTGCACGGTGCAGGATGACTCACAGGCAACTGGCACTGGGTAAGCCCATCCTAAATTTCTGAGGCAAGGAGAGGTCTGGGAATCACCAATGACGTCAGGCAAGCTGCTGGGAAGCCAGTGCTGATAAGAGTTATCTGTACCCACCATTTAGGAAAGTGCTGCGCTTTCCTCTGCAATAGATGTAATCTACTCTGGTAATGGCTGAGCTGCCAGGAAGGAAAGGAAATTAAAAACAAAACTTGAGTTGTTCTGCTTCCTCATATTGCAAACACCATCAGAAAAAAGCGTTTGCTCTTGACAATAGTCATTCTTTGCCCTGACCCAAATCTCACTGAGGTTTAGGGGAGCTCTTGCACTGATATCTTAACTAGCTTTGGATCAAATCCACCATTTGCTTCTTAGAGCAGCTAAATATTTGTTCTTACAGACATTTAGGGTGCTGGCCTGGAACCTGCCAGACTTGGCTTGACACAGGTATCTCACACCTCCTTCCCAGGCATCTCCTCCCTTTGAGGTACCTCACTGCAGAGGCTGCTCAGCCCTTGGCCATGCACAGCTTGCAGCTCCATCTGCTTCCTTTGGACACTGGCAGTAGTAGGCCAAGGTGTCCCCAAAGTATCCGTGGGGATCACAGGGGGAAATGTGGGGTTGGGGCTCTACTTGTGCTTTGCTTCATGGCAATGTGACTACTCAACGAATTCTATGTAAACTTCTCAGCAAGAGAAATTTGGGAAGCCTAAATACATATTATTTATGGGTGGGACAGCACTATGCTCCCACAAAACCTTCCAGGGCAGGCAATGGGGGTGATCCAGTCTGACAACCCCCTCCAAATACATCCCCCAATTATCCCATGTGGGGAAGTCTGAGGGATGCCAGATGCCAGTCTGTTCTGGGGGATGGGGAGACTGGCTGGATGCAGGATAATCCCTCAATCTAAGATTACTTCCAACGTAATTGTTTAGCAGTCGCTTGCACTACCAGCACAAACCCTGCAGACTGGATCCAGAGGACTGTGCTCCTGAGAGAGTGCTATTCAGCATTTCATCCCTAGTGCACAGCCCTCCCTCCACTTGCCAACACTACAGGCCACATGGGTGTTTCCTACAAAGTCAGAAGCCGTGGGGAGCTGCCAGCCTCTTCAGTGCTACTTTCACAAGAATATTTTCTTTTGTGCCAAGGAGGACCCTGTCCCTGAAGACTCTCTTTCTGCCCAGGGGAGAGAACAGCTGCTGCTATCATTATGGGCTTGTCGCCCTTAATTAAGCATCCACAGCCACAGCTGAAAGATGAAACAAAGCCCTTTTCCAGCCCTCCAGGAAAGGGGTTGGACAGAGGGCTCTGGGAGAAGACAGCAATTCTCCCACAGTAGACCTGAAACTGCCTTTTAAGTTGAGAAGAGAACTAAAAGCAGCTGAATATCCCATCTAAAATCAATCACATCAGAACGGCCCAGGTATTGGTGTTTCATGGGAGGCTGCCCTTGCCTTAAGGAAGCAACCCTAGTTGTCCAAGTAGGATGAACATAGGAAGGTCCATGATGGCCTCTTATTACTGAAACAGATTATTCAATATTGTTCCTATTACTCCTCCTCAGTGACCTTTCAGGAGCTGGTGTGACTCTGCAAGGTCACTCTCCTGGGGGTAATGCCTTTAATGATAAATACCGAATTTCCACTTTGTTCAGAGATGTCCACCTCTGAATTTGCTACTTTTTGATGGGCTTTATGTTTTCAAGAAGGTGAAGGTGTGGGTTTGTTCTGCCTTTTTTCTTTTATTTGTTGGCTTGGTTTAAAAAAAATAATTAATTTTTAAATTAATACAAGCACCCTAATTCCCAAATCTTTGGCTTCAAGTGGCTTCTCTTTGTAAGCATCCCTTCATCCTGGTTAGACAAAAATGGAGCTGCAACCAACCAAGTGCAAGTATCTCTGAGTTGTATTTCTAAGGGTCATTTTGGTGCTGTCACTCCTACTCATCTCCAGTGCAGCTCTATTAATGGATTCATGGCGACTCCCTCATTTCTCTGACTGTTTATTACCCCTCTTCCAGCAATCACCTCCTAGAAGATGTTAACCCCTTAGGACTACATCAGCAAATGAACAGCTCAGAAAACGGAACTAGTTTCAGACAACCATGCTATTCGGGCTGGATCTGAGTTGGACTCAGAGGTTTACAGAGCTTGTTAGCACCCACATGCTGCAAGTCCTGCCAACTAAACTGCCAGTGCTGCCATTTCCAAGCCCAATCCTGTGAAGCAATCCAAGTTAAGATACTCATACTTTTAAACTAATCCAGCTGAAAAAACTGCTACAGGGCAGAATCCTAGAGAGTCTGAGAGAGGAAGCTGGAAACAGGAATTTCCAAACCAGCAAATAGAGCTGCCTCGTCATTTCTCAAGGTTTATCTCTACTGCAAAGTCCTGGTAAGTGGAACTGGTCAGAAAGACATCGATGGACCAGTGTACCACTGGAAAAATGCAGTGGATGAAGCCAGGAGGCTTTATGAGACTGTGGCTGCTTATCCTTACTTTAGTTTTTGGGAGGCGAAAAAAAGAAGGACAGGATGTTGAAAATTCTCCCCAGAAATTCGAAACGGATCGCGTTATTATTTTTGGGGTTGAGAAAACACTGTCACTTCTACATGATGAATCTTCAGAGTGTGTGATACAGGGCCAAATAAAAAAACCTGAAGAGTTAACAAAAACACTGATCTCGCAGACACTTTGTTCTCAAAACATTCTGTGTGGAAAGTTTCAAAGCTCGCCCCGCTTGCCTGCACGCAGAGGGAGGCAGAGGAAGGCAGAGGGAGACAGAAGGAGGCAGAGGGAGGCAGAGGGAGGCAGAGGGAGGCAGAGGAAGGCAGCGGAAGGCAGAGGAAGGCAGAGGAAGGCAGAGGAAGGCAGAGGGAGGCAGAGGGAGGCAGAGGAAGGCAGAGGGAGGCAGAGGGAGGCAGAGGGAGGCAGAGGGAGGCAGAGGGAGGCAGAGGGAGGCAGAGGGAGGCAGAGGGAGGCAGAGGGAGGCAGAGCCGTTCCGCGCGGAGCCAGGCCCTCGCAGGCCGCGGAGCCGCCGCTCCCTCCCCGCTCCGGCGCTGCCAGGCCTCGCGGGATGAGCTTGGCCAGGCCCCACAAACTGCCACATGTTTCAGCTGGTGTGGCTTTGGATGATGATCTACTTTCATTATTTTTGGCAGAGTTTGTTACATTCTTTTGGACAGTAATTACATTTTCCAGGGCAGGCTTTCTGCCAGAGCTCTAAACGATGACCAACAGGCCCTTTTTAACCACCTGCTACGATTCCAGCCTTGATTAGTTATTAATGTGCTGTGGAAACCCATTGCAAGAACCACCCTTTCTGGTTATGTTACCAGGCTGGCTTCAGGGAGAGGACGGCTTGAAAGAACAGGGAAATACCATAAGCAAGAAAGACAGAAATTTGGAAGGTCGTAGAGAAACCATAGAGATTTTGTAGAATGGTCAATGAGTGGGGACCAATTTTTAAGTGGGGACTTGCTCTGTCCCCACTGTTCCCACATCAGCTGGGATTGAGCACCTGCGCTATGATAGAGCAACCCAATGCTAACGATACCGAAAAATAGAAACAAAACTCCTTGTAAAAATCTGGGGTCTTTTTCACCCAACAAATACCAGCCTCCCATTCTCTTCTCATGCTTTAGCCAACTCTGGGGAATGGGAGGCTTGAAAGCATTGGGTTTCTGCAGGTGTATGGGCACCTTCTGACTGCCTCCACCCAACAAACACCAGCTTCATGGGCTCATTCATATCTGACTGAGTGCAGGGGTCTTAAACACACTAAATTCTTATGACTGGCACGGATATGTGGTCCTGGAATAGCTCCGTGCTAGCTCCAAAGTAGCAACAGCCTGGCCACAAATGTTGTCTGTATTTATAGGTATTGTAGATGCTTATTATAGGGTATCACAGAGAGATCTCAAAGCACAGAAGTTCATCTGTGGGTTGGCAGGATGTAGCAAGTTCACTCTGGCAGGAAAACTGGTCTTTCAGTCCGAACAAAACCTCTAATTTCCTCCACCTTTTAATTTCTACCTTCCAATTTTTACCATCTCCTTGTTTCCAAAAAAAGAAATGATGGTTCAGTGGCACATGGGGATCAAGCCTTGCATGAGGACAAGTCACCCTGTCTCTTGCTGAAGGGAAGTAAGAGGCTCCTGTCACTGCATATCACACACTTCAGGTATTTTCTTCATTAAACCACAGAGGACAGAGGATTGAGGCACCAAGAGGCTAAGGCATATGACCAAGGATATTCCTAGGGCTTTAGGGAATGAGTATCCTAATCTTCCACCTCTTTTCCCCCAAGCTAGTATCCAGAAATGCCCAGATTCCCCATTAGATACTTTAAAATCTGCTCTGATGGATCCCTTCTCATAGTTTTTGCAGTCACCCGTTGAAGTGTATGTCCTTCTCCTTTTAATAATCAAGTCTTAATTTTATTTTCACTCATTGAGCACAGAAACAAGTCAAGGGCTTGGCACACATCACAGACACAAAGGACACAGGTGCCTGGCACCAACTCAAAGCAGCAGTCCCAAAGCGAGTAATCACAATTACACTCAACAGGAATTTCTATTCTTCACAGGTACCAAATTTTAAAGGAAATGTGACCGACAACATTGCTGATGTCCTGCATGGCATCTAAAACTCAAGAAAAATTCCCATTAATCCTGATTTAGGCCCACTTAAATGGGAGATTTCTTTGTAGACTTGGTCATGAGTATGTCTTGTCCAGGGTGTATCAAGTTCCCTGACAACTCTCTCACTCCTTCAAAGTCATCAGGATTTCTCCAGGCAGGCTTTCCATGGCATCCTCCCAGCCTCTCAGGCTGCAGCTGCAGGCTGCCAGAGCTGGTTTGCAGCTTCCCTCTGAGCAGATCTCAATAAAGCTACCTGCAGGATCTTGATAAAAATTAATGTGAAACTCTGCCGTATGTCACCAAATCTGCATCCTGCGGGGGATAAAGGAAAACTACTAACTGAGTTTTGTAGGAAAACATCGCCAATGAAATGACCATCTCAGGGGAACATTCCACCTTCACTTTCATTCCATTTTTTCATCATCTCCCAGAGGTTTCTCTTAATAAAGCCAGCACGATGTTTATAAGGATCCAGAGCAGACACACAGAAGGCACTCTGTATTTACTGTGATGATTTCTGCTTTGCAAAGCTGGCGTATGTCTGCCAGAAAGCTCCCTGCTCTGCCCCTGACAGTGTAACCTGAATTGGGACTTGGTTTTTCACATTATCCAGGTTTTGCTCCTTTTCTTAACTCTAAAAGCATTTGAAGTTAATTCTTCTCATCACTTTTTTCCTTTACCTGATCAAATCCATGATTTAATAAGGAGATAAACATCTACAGACACCTTGGAGGTTTCTCGGTGCATGAGGAGTTGCCAAGAGAAGGAAAGCGCACCACTACTCACAGCTTTAGAAGCTTAGATTGTTCTATGGAAGGTTTGGCAAAGTAGCACAGTAAAAAGAAAAGATTTTTCCATCCCTGTGAAAATAATACCTTTAGTCCAATGTCGAGACAAATCATCAGCCCTTGTGATTCATTTTGCCAAAAGAAACATTCCTAAGACACTTCACTGAAATTATTGAAACATTATGTGTTGAAAGAGGGGAAAAATAGCTACCTAGAGTTTGTTTCATTTCAATAGTACATTATATAAAAAGACCTTTTCCCTCCACCCAAATAATATAATGTTGACAATCTCCTGTTGAATATTTGGATAACTTTGATGCCAAAACACCTCAATTTGAATGAATTGACCTTATAGAACACTTGCCACGGTGAGAAGTGTCCAGCAGACACAACCCAGCCATCACCCTGCAAGGTTCCCTTGCAAACCTGATGTGTCTTGTTTTCCCAGCAGTAAAGTGCCAGGATCACAAGGGGGGTTCTGATCTGGAAGTGACCTTTATGAACATCCTTAAACATGGAAGTTGCAGAAGAAAGTTTTAATTACTGCATTTTGGCAAGACTATGCACAAGACTGTAGCAGGGCATTTGTTTAAAGGAAATTACCTGGGCACTGAAGTCAGAATGTTTTCATCTCCAGTGACTAACTGAAGCCTTCAGGCAAATTATTACACCTTTCCACTTAGGAAAGATAAAAGTTTTCTTTGACACTAAATGACCATTAAGCACGTAATACTAATGGTGGGCAGTAGCCATTCAGAACGGTAATTGAAGTCTGTGCCACAAAGGATAGTTAGGAAATATGCAATTTTCACAGTCTAAATAGGTTAGAGTCCATCTAGCTCATGACTTCAGTAAGTGTATCACCACTCTGCAGTATTATGGCAAAGCTGTTGGGTCACATCTACTTTATCACCTAAGTCAATGTAGGACTGCTTTTCCTGGCTTTTGCAAGGGGATCATTTTCAGGTGTCCAGATGTAAAATTTTACTGTGCAGAACAGAGCATTCATGCCCATTGTTAATACCAAACTAGTGTACAAGGCAATAAACTGAAGATAGGGAAAAAATGTACTTGATGTGGCATGTGAAAATCACTATTCCTTTCAGTAGCAGCTGTAATACGAAAAGAGGTGTTGACTGACACAGTCTGAAATTCGAAAACTCTTCTGAGGACACAGAGATCTATGATGCTGTTTATAAAGGACCCTTTATCCATCCTGAAGTGACAACACTACACAGGCACTGCCGCAAACAGTGTGTTTAATCCTGCCTTTTGAGTGCTCTCTAGCACTGATCCTGCTTTCTACACACTGCTGGATAAGAAATGTGCTGCAACCTCCCCATCTGGCCATGGCAGGCAGTGAACAGAGCCTCGTCCCCCAAACCACAACTTTGTGCAACTCCTCCTCCACAGCTCGCAGAGGAAAGCGCTTGTGGTCCTGTCACAGCAAGAAAAGATAATGTGGAGGAAACCAGGTCACCTCTTGGTACACAGAGGAGACAAGATGTTCCACAAACCTTTAAAGCCCTTTAATACTGGCATTTGAAGTTAACTCTGGTTTTGCACAGGAGTACTGGAATTGAAGAGAGGTTTTAATTTGCTTGAAAAGGGGAAAAGGAGCTTGATGAGGGCCATGCTGCACATCCCAGGTACAACACCTAGATATCTCCTCACCTGCCCCGAGACGGGCACAAAAAGCCCATCTCTTTGCATGGGGGAGCTTGCTTTTGTCTCACTGTTCTCACAGCTTTTGTCATGGGTTATTATAAAACCTGAAAAACACTATAGAGTCAGCAACTGCAATTCCAAACCTCCTGGATGCTGCTCACCCAGCACTTCCAGAAAAAAACCCCACTAAGAACTCCTTTTTTTATAACTTGCCAAAGGAAGAAGAGGCAACTTTACCATTATTAGCCCAGGTATTAGAGTATTTCTCCCTCATCTGCATCCAGGAGACCACATCTCGATTGTTTCCCTTGCCAGGGAAGTACCTGCACCACTCCCTGTCTGATCCCAGATTTTACATGTGACTATTCCCAAATTGGAACTAAGCCAAAGGTTCCCAAACTTCTCCCTAACTCATATGTTTGCTTAGGGTCTGAATTTTATTGCTTGGAAAGTGAACTGGGGGGGAAAAAAAGGAAGAAGTAGCAGGAGCAGTCAGAAAAATCACATTTGTTACATACTAGAAATCTACCCCTTTAACTAATGAGTGCTTCTCTCTCCACAGAGCTTCTCAGACACATCTACATAAGAGGCTTGACTGAGCTTAGCTCTCTGGAATATGTGTCACGCCAGACCCAAATCACGGCGCTGTGATGTCACGGCCAGCAGCAGCTCAATTCCCAAGACTTGCCTTTTTTTGCACCAAAATAGCAGTTAAGCCTGAACAGGAAGTTCTGAAATATTCATAACGATGGAATTAGAGGTAGCACTTAATCCTCATTACTCACTATTGGTATTTAGGCAGCATACTATCTGGCTCGTGAATAATCCAGAGGCAGAAGGCAAAAGAAGTTAATATATGTGAACAGGGCACTGTCATTTCTGCAAAGTGACTCTGTGCTGCCCCTTGGCTCTGTGTAATCTTTGTGGGCAGAGGCAATGCAAATTCCTCTCCTTCTACCTGTCATTGTAAGAAAAATTAGAGCTGGCATGAATAAAGAAGAGAGGAGACAGTTTCATCATATTCTGCTTCCAGCTACCTGGAGCCGTATTTACAGTGTACGAGTCCCATCGAAACTCCCCAGACTATTTAAGAACAGTTTGGTGGGTGGTTCTGCATTCCTACACCACCAGGTCTGCCCAACAGCAGTAACAAATCTTGCTCTAAGACTTAAGCCACAGATGAATATTCCCTCTCAAGTGCAGCCATGACCTCTTTTTTACTTCTCATTATTTCTTTTGCTAGCAGTCAGGGCAGCTGGCCGAGGCGCCAGTGCAAAGGCATCCTACCTCCTTCCAGTCAAGAGGAGCCAGATTAGCAAAGATCTGTTCATATCCTCAGTCATTTGGCTCATTTTGGTTTAGGGATGGATCAGAGGAGCAACTCTGCCTGCTGGGATCAAGGGTCAGCATCTCCTAAATACCAGCTAGAGAAATAAACTGCAGCTGACACAGCAGAGGCTAGAAAGGTCACATCTCTGTGGCCTCGGTTTAGTAACAACATTCATTTCAGGGACTGACATTCCACAGCCCTTGATCTCAGATTATTTTGGAAAAAAAAAGGTCAAAATATTGCCTTTCTCCCCTGTGAAGAAAAAACAAACTGCGAACAAAATACCTACATCGCTTCCCACTGCAGGCCAACAGCAGAGGAGACAATACAAGCAAAGATTTTTGGGATCTCCCCAGCACTCCATCACCAAACATCTGACACACCTTGTGCGGGGTACCATCCTACCCCCATTTCTGGCTGTCCTGTATCTTCCCTCTACTTCCACAAGGACATGAAAGCAGCAGCCAAGCTGAGGGTCCATCTGCCCCCATCACACAGATTCCTCACCTTTTAGCCATGCTTTTCTCTCTCTCCCTCTCCTGGATGAAAGCTCCTGTTTCATTCCACTGCCATGACCAAGGCATCTCACTTCCACTCAACACATTAAAGCCCTTCAAGAATGGAGGCTGCTGCATTCTGATAAAGCCAGCAAGCACCAGGGTTTTGAGCAGAAGCTTTGAGTTCACTGTCTAAGGCGTCAGCAGGGTGAGGGAGAGAGGGTGCATCCACTGAGGCTCTGTACCAATAAAAAAAGGCCTAAAAATGGACTGTCAGTTACTAAAGCCCTTCAAAGAACTGCAGGGAAAGCACTTTTCCTTCTTATCCTCGGGAGTATAAAGATTCATGTTTCCGTGCTGCCACTGTAAATGAGGACACGTTGGGACCACCACGTACTTCACAGGTTCTGCAAGCCATCTCCGTGATGGGGTGACAAAGGCACAAGTTCAGGATTGCCACCACAGACAGGGCTGTGACAAAGTTTTGACTAGAGCACAGTCACTCCAGCTGGCTTCCAGCCTGACAGCACTTGTATCTCTGTACTTGCAGCCTGCCAAGGGTCAGACAACTGATCTCTGAAGCAACCTAAGTGATGAAAGTAAAGCCTGATTCTCAGCTTGTGAGTCCTGGCTTGCATCAGGCAAGTTTAAGGCAGTTCAGCTACCTGTCACATTGCAGAGCAGCCTCTGTCCTAAAATGACAGGTGATGTGGGTCTGTGCTCAGGTATCTCCATCTGGTTGTGAAATGCTCTACAGATGTGGGAGAGCAGGCAGTGTGACAGCCCTCTGCTTTGCGCCGAGGACGCTGCAAGGTAGCAGAGAATAAAGAACAGGAGATTCGCTCATCAGCATGCAAGAGTGTCAAACCGCCAGAGCCTGTCCTTTCCACCTGGATTCTGCCCTGTGGACACAGAGATCTGTAAGCACAGAACAAAGCAGGATTCTCACCTCTGACATTACAAAAAGAAAAAGAGCAAAAAGCCTGCTGCTTACTCACAGCTCCCCTGGGCCGTCCAGAGGAGCCGTGAGTTGTGTGGGCAGCAGAAGCTGATTGCAGATGCTAACAGTAGTCGCCACTGCCATCTTCAAAATTGCCATTTGCAACTGATTAATTAATGCTGCTTGGGTACAGACTGTATTGTTAATTAAGCTAAGGAGGACTTTTCAAAAGCAATACTGATGAGTGCTACATTGCACTTGAAGGGCTGAACATGGTTGTCTTTCCCCTCCAGAAACAGGGAAAACAAACAAACAAGTAAAGTATAGACCTGAACAAAACGGGTCCCAGTACATTTTTAAACAGATCACATTTGGTTAATTTCAAATAAATGCTACGCAATTTAATTTCCAGGGCTAGAGGCAAGAATAATACAGCCCTGCTGTGTTGTCTTCATCTGTCTTCTAATAAACTGATTAGAGCCCAACACGTTAAAAGCCCTGTGCACCATTATCTGTTATTCAGGTCCCTAAAAGATGTTAATTAACCCGCGTGTTCTGCGGAGCTCCATTGTTACACATACAATAGGGAGCCACATGGCACAGTCAAAGCACGTGTTGCTTACTTGTTTTGACTTAATTACATGGGCATGATGCCAGGGTGGTACTGGAAGAAAAAATACAGTATGGCAGAGACAATGTCCAGACAAACACGTCAGCTTACAGTTCATTATTCTACCAGGAAAAAAGCCCAAATAAATTCACCTTTCTCTGTTCTTAGCAACAAAAAACCCCCATGTAGCTTAGTCAGAACTAGGTTATGTCAGGTAAATCTAATATTAAACAAGACAAGTTTGGGTTCAAAAAGCAGCACTCTAAAAGAGTTGATTCTACCACAAAGAATACCTGAAAGAAAAGTTCTTTTTAGGTTGAAATGCAGACTAAAAATGAAAGGAATTGTAGAAGGAGATGAATGGCGTTTGGACTCAGCTCCTGGTCCCTAAGCCATTGAGAGATGAGTGGAAAGACTTAGAACAAGAAGGCTCTGCCTTAGCTCCTGCAGCCATGTGCATGCCCATCGCAGAGGAAGATTCTGCAGAAGATGCATAATGCAGACCCCCACCAAGCATATACAAAATAAAATCTTCCAGAGGTTCATCACAAAATAAAGTCTTTCAGACTCCGAAGTTCACCACACTTAAGTGATTAAATAATGCTTTCCTAAGGTGACGAAACTCTCTGTCCCCAGATGACAAGGCTTGGGAGTAAGATGATAACTCTAAGAATTATATTTCTATTTGAACATGATAAAATAGCATGTGTTCAACCAAAAACAGCGAGCCACAGCTGTTTGCACTGAAAATTGTATTTCTTCCTAAAATCTCACCCTGAGGTAGACACTGCATGGAAAACTGTGTCAAGCTCTGAAAGCTGGAAAAGCTAAAGCCAACACAGTGCAAAGGGACACAATCAGCTGTAATGCTGCTTGATCCATCTCCAACACTGCAGAGCCAACATTTAACAGGACACCCAAGCTCCTGCAAAGCCTGAGGTACCTGAATGGTGTTTTTTAAGCCCAGTCATCAGAGAGGTACTCAATGCACATGGAGAAGGTGTCTGAATGCTGGTGACTGATTTCCCAGTGGGGAGTCTCTCTGGTTTTTATGTGGTGGGCAGCTGGTGCTGCACTGGTGAGAAAAGCACTGTGCTGAACATCCATGCACTGCAGGGGTTAAAATACCTTACCTGTGAAACTGAGGTGGTGGATATCAACATAAACCAATGACAGGTGTAAACTGCTGATTTGGGACCAGTCCAATAATCAGCAGATAAAGCTAACATCACCCCTCACAACAGATCAGAGGAGATGAAAGCCAGCCCTTTGGACATTAAGCTGACTCACCTCTGTCTTGCAAAGCTTTCTCTTGTTCTTGTTTTACACTTTCAAAAGAAAGTAAAAGGAAAAAAAAAAACAAACCTCCACAAACCGACAGACTTATGCTATAAGGCCTCAAGAATCATGGGCAGGTGAGGCTGAAAGAGAACCACGGCAATCCCTGTCAGGAAAGAGTCCTCCTGCTGGGACATACCCACAGTAACTCAGGTAACCTGGCAGGGCTTGGGCAGGAGCACACCAAGCTCGTGTTGGAAGGGGTCACAAACAACAGCTGGCCCCAAATGAGCTCTCTGCAGCCCAGCACCTGGCTCAGGGCTTGCTGATAAGGGCAGGACTTTGCTCAGGGGCGGGAACGCTGTCCCCCAGGGCTTCCATGCTCTGTTTCCCTGCCATAAATCTAAGCCAGCTCCATAAATCTGCTAACATAAACTGCTGGTGGGAGCTATGCAAACATGACACATGCAATGGGGAGTTTGGAGGGAGCCTACCTTTTGTTCATCTCCTAGTGCTGCTGGTATGTTTTTTAAAAGCTGTTTCAGAGCTGCTCCATCTGCCAAGTGCTTGTTATTTCAGCCAGCATAACCACCCAGCCGCTGGGAGCATATTACTTTGTGCCATACAAGACTTTGTGGTGTTGGGATTTTGTACTTAACTGCAGAAGGACAATTTGTTCCTTGTTCTCAGGAAGATGGAACTTGGAAGACATGGCAAAATTTGTAGAAGAATTTAACATTAAATGAAAAATCTGCAAAGGTTACTTAACTCAAACTGTCCTTAAGCCCTTGTGTGCTCTACGGAACCAAGTATCAGGGTCAAGTTACCCCATGTGTATTTACCACAGATCTCATTCTTTCCTGACATACACAGAAATTTGGAGAGGAAAAGGCAATTCGAAGTTCTCTTCCCACTTATCCCACTGAATCAAATATTTTCTCTTTACCTGTTCAGCTCCTGCATTTTCGAATACAAATGTCAAGCTCTCCACGTGCTTTCTCTGAAGTCTGAGCAGTGCAGCCTTTAGAGATGGCCCATTAGACTGATGACGGGTTTGACCCCTCCTTTTTAAAAAAATAAGAGGAAAAAAACAAACAGAAGAACTCGGTAGTTGCTGAAGTAGCTACTCAACAACACAAAAAGTTCCCATCTGAGGTTTATTCTGCTGGCAGAACCGTGAACATGGAGCAGGTCCCCTGGCAGGAAGGGAATGCACCAGCACCACCAGGATTTTATTCTATCTCATGTCAACCCTTCTGCACATCCACCCAGCAATTCCTACAGCTGACAATGGCAGTATTTTTACGGTCACCCCCTATCAATGCAGATGCCATTAATATGTCTGTGTCTATCAGTGTAAGTAATAGCGCAGTGTTAATTGAATGGCTGAGTGTTCATTTCATCACACATTAACACTGCTAAAAGTTACACAATTCAGTTCCCAGGGAACATTTTACCATACACTATAAACTACCTCAAGAAAAAAGAAGGCCAAGACAAAGCAAACCAGCTCCTAGCGGCTTCTCCCCTCCTGGAGGGCTGTTATTTAATCAGCTTTTATTTCCATTATTTATCATGTGGAAGCAACTGTGCCGTTTCAGTGGCTGTAGCTTAAAATGTAATAAAATATGGTTGTGACACAACAATACCTGGATCCTTCAGCCAAAGCCTGCATTTCAGTGTCAGGATGTACAAAATATTAATCATCTGATGCAGCTGCTGCTGCCTTTGTGAACGGAGCATATATTTCACTGCAGCCTGGCACGTCTCTTCTCCTGAGGGCTTCTATTAAAAAGAGCCTGTGAGTTACTGAACCATTAAGGTTTCCAAGCCAGAAATTTGACCCCATATCCAGGTTTATAATGTTCTTGGAAAATATTTAAATCAACAAGCAGACCCAGACCCTTAAATCACAGCAAAAGAACACCTGACACACCATTATACAACAAATCTTTTTTAAGAAGAGGCGGCTGATAAAGCTTAGCTCCTGGCATCGTTATTTGCAAAGTTTTATAACCAAGGAGGCCAGGTTCCTACTTACAGATTAGGTCACCAGACAGAGTCAGAAAACAGGGCTGACAAACCCCTTCTCAGACTTCATCTTTGAGTCATGAGTTTTGCAACACCTTAATTAAGGAGAATATTAGCACAATGCAACCGGGCAGTCATAACAATGCTTTGCTTGGAGGAGAGCACTGAAGGGCCATCTCTGATGAGGATGATGATGACAATGACCATGCACTTGGGCTGCCAAGGCTGGGCCGAGGCTCTGCTCTTGCCTTGGCCTGGCACAGCAGCAGCAGCCCAAGAAAAGTGGCTCCAGCTCTTTGGAGCACTGCAGCTTTTGGACAACGCTCACGTGTCTGTTCAGCCCAGACTTTCAGAAAAAGGAATACAGAAACACAAAGGAGGATCAGAACATTTCTTTTGGTGTCAGTGTCACTCCTGACGAGAACTGGGTCATTGAAGAAGAGCTATTTCAGCCACTATATCTAATTACAAAAAGGAATCAGCATCTAAAAATAAAGCTTCGTGTGCCTGAACTATATTAAAGGCAGATAATTCACAATCCAGTGGAAGAGGCCACCTTCCCCAACATGTGGAGTCCGCGTCTCTGCTGAGATGTCACTGAAATGTATCACTAACACGGGGGCTGCATGCAAAGGACAACAGCCACAGCTCCTGAGGGATGACACCACCATAGGGGAAGCTCAGTCTTGGAGATTTTGAAAACAAAGAACTCCACAGTACTTTTGTAATTACTGCTGCTGAACGGAACTTGCCTGCTTTCAATTCACCTGTTTAACTAACCCATGAATTGGTCAAATATCTGTTACCTCTCTCCAGCATCCCTCCTGTTCAGATATGTGAATGATATATCCACAGATACTCCATCCTCCAAGGATCAGGAAACATGCTCAGAGGCAAATCAGTCCACCCGAAAAACCACTCTCTGGCAATGCCTGAGTCTTCCCACGGGCTCCACACTCAGCCTTCTAGCTCTGAAAAAAGTGCCATTATCCCTCCAGAGGAGGATGTCTCAAGGCCACCCTTTATCCCAACTTAAGTGGACACTGCTAAGCCAAACTTCCTGGTGGAAGTAAGGAGCAAAATGCCTTTGGAACAAGAAGGTGGGAAACTGGATGCAAGATGGCACAGCCAGCAATGGGCAGAGCCTCAAAGCTTGTTTGATATATGCAAACATGCCAAAGATCAGACGTAGATTTGAAGCACTTGGAATTGCAAAGCTGGATTGAAGTCTCACAAAAATAATCTTCTACATGGTACATCTTGTTCTTCCTATTTCTGAATGTGATGGAAACACTGCAAGAACAGCCTCTGCCATCACAGAGCAGCATATTGTATTCCCAGGCCGCGCTGCAACGGAAAAGCAGAAGTGAATGGAGGAGAAAAAAGCATAACACTTTGGCATTATCACCCTCAGAAACACTATTTTTTCTTTTCCTAGTATGCCATTTGGAAGTTTTTTTACACCCATTTTATCCTCAGAGAACTTCTCTTGAGGACAATTTCACAGAGAGGATTTAAAAGTGAAATCAGATTTGAGACATTCATCCATGTTGGGGTGGATATCTCACCTCTTCTCCAGAAAAGTGTGGAAGCAATTTATCTGTGCAAAGCCAAGAAAAAGGGCGGGGGGGACAAGAGGGAGAGAGCCAGTCCAGCTGAAGGAGGGGCATCCAAAAAAGGAAGAGCAGAACAGCATCGACACTGATGGGGCATCATGGACTGATGGGGCAGTTCTTGCTCACACCTGAGGGAGTGCAAATTTAAAAGCTGCCTTTAGAGGATCATTTTCTTACATCCTCCTCTCTTGCTTTTAGCCAAACTCCTTTCATTCTTCTCCACCTCCCTCTGACACACAACTCTTACACACCCTGTTCACCTGCCCCTGTATCACACCCTGCGCTGTGTTCATCCCATCTCTTCAGATCCCAACACTACAAAGATGCTCATTACATCACACTTGCAATGTTAGCCAGACTTTCAAGAGCTTACAAGTGGGATTAAATAGTACCCAGGAGATAGGGAGTTGCGGGAAATCAGCAAGTTTTTCAGGCAGGCCCAATTCAGGGTAATTACTAATCACACATTCATTACAGATGCAACCTTTTCTGACCCAATTCTCAACAGGCAACATCTGTCTTCCTGCAAAAATGTACATCATTGTGCATCATCCTCTTGTATGTGTAAAAAGGAGTCATTATGTACAAAAAAGCTCCCCTTTTGCTCAGAAATCTTTCTACAGCTTGGATGGGTTTTGCCAGTCTCTGCCTTCCTTCCTTTGCCAACAGTCAAGGAACTTGCATCACTTGTCACTGCATCTCTTCATGGCCATGGGCTGTCCTGTCCCACACTTCATTGCTTACCAAAAACTTGCCCTTATAGTCTGTGGGATGCTCCTTCCTGGGCCTAAACAGCAGAAGTGAGAGGGTGAAAGCTCTTGAAGGCAGGGAAGAAGCAGGGGAGAGTTGTGTAGCATCTGAGTCTTTCTATTCCTCTGCAAACATCTTACAGCTCCAGCCAAGCTGCTCTGTGCTATCTACCTGCTAATCCAAATTTGCTCACTGCTCACAGGTTGGCCACTTCCTCCACGATCTGTACTAAGGGATATTAAAAGAAAGATGAAACTAATGTATAGCCATTTTGTCACTGGTTAACACGGAGCAATTACCACAAAGTTCGTGTTCCATAACGGGCAACAAGCTCTTAACAAAGTGATGTTGTACAGAAGGCTCCAGTAGATCACAGCTGGGAGCAGGGCTGAGAGCTCGGAAGCACTCCTGGTTAAAAATAGGACAGTGCATGGAAGAGGTAAGATTTGTAACTTCTAAAAATAGTCTTCCCTAAAAGGATGCTCTTTACCTTGCTCACACATCACATGCGCATCAGGCCTCTTGGCTAGTACCAGCTGTTATATCAGGATTTTTGCCTGTTCCTAACTTATTATTTCAGAAACATGAAATCCTAACTCACAAATTAAAAAAAAAATAAAACATTTACCATAATGACTCATTCTGAGAACTACATTCACAAACGCTCTCTTTCCCTTTCCTCTCCTACCAGGAGACACATTCCAGGACCATGTGAGCAAGGAAACACGGCCTCTGCTTATTTAACAGCTTTGGCAAGCCTCTGTTTCCTGATTCAGTGCTTCAGATTTGCAACAACAGAAGCAAGAGATTACAGAGCAGGTTCGTGTGGAGGCTGGGATAAATGTAGGTCGACCAAACTGAATTTCCTATGAGGTGCAGGAGAGCAGTGTTGTCACACCATAATGGTCTCCAGCTGTTACGCCACCAAAATACACAGCTAACATTTAAAATACACGCATATAGCGCTTAAAAGCATGTACAAAGCTGGCTCATCTGACAGCAGGTCTGCAGGGCAGAGTCACTGACACAGGGCTGGGTATTTATGGAAAAAACAGGGAGCTATCACTGGGTGACACTGTTTACATGGGGCTGATTCTGCTGTGGAAGCACCTCAACTAAATCACACTGGGATGAGCAGGATTAAACGAAATGATTCTCCAAATTCCTGCATTCTTGTGTTGCTCTGCCAGCATCCCTGCTAAACTTGATGTTAATGCATAGCATCAAAGCTGTTATTCCACAGGAGCAAGGAAAGCCCAATCTGCACAGCTGGGCAGAGAGAAAGGGAAGGGCATCTGACCCAGCAGATAGTGCATGGAAATAGCAATGGAGCTGCTGTTCCCAGCCCTGCCACTTGCCCACCCTTGTGCAAGGAAAACTGCCTTTTTGTGCTCTAATTTCCCAATCTCCAAAGCCAGGCTTCTCTTCTAAGATCTTTCAGATCCATGCATGTTCAACAGCTAGGCTGGTTTCTAAAACGAGGGCAGCAAAGCCTCAGGGCCAATAAAGACGCAGGGACCACCCAAGCAAAATGCGTGAGTCACTGGAATTCCTCCAGTTTTTCATTTGTCCACAGTAACCAATGAGCCATGACGCTGGCAGGTTGCCACAGGACTCTGACAGCAGCCGCTAAAAATTACGGCTTTGGTTTTTCCCTTGGTTTGGGCATAATGAAATAAGAGCACTGAATGTATCGATCTATTTTTAAGCCAGTGCAGTAACCAGCAACATCTGACAAAAGTTCTGGGCTCCACAGATTTCCAGAAGGAAAAGCTGCCTCAGTCTGGACTGCCCAAAGGATGCTCCTTTCTCTCAGTGGGCTCCACAGCCCTGACTACACGACAGGTGGGATTCCAGAAAACACGAGGCAATAAAGGCCACCAGAATTAGTGTCTTTCAAAACATAGCTCTAAAGAGTCTTTTTATGGGGGCTTTGACTTACCCTTTGGCAGAATGGGAAGGAAAGACAAATACAAGCATTTCTTTCCCTCCTACCTCCTAGGCTAGCTATATTTACACTGCCACACAGATTGCTGACAGGTTGGTTCAAATGTCTTAGTAGGAATACCTGAAAAAGCCTCAATTTTCTCAACAGCCTCCTTCAAGTGATAAATAAAGATAAACTACATACAGTGACACAGCTGCTGTGTAACCAGGACTCGAAGTTTGCAGTCCTGGTAGACAAGAGATGCATTTGCACTATTTGTTCCTCCCACATGAGCTCTAGGAGGTAGCTCAGGAAAAGTTCACCTGGTAGAACTTGCCTCAGGGGTTTTCTTTTCAGTTTTAGCATTTTACAGGGTGGAATGGCCTGAGAGCAACTTCAGACACAAGTCTGTCTACATGTTAATGACAGAGCACTGAAGGGAAAAGCACTGGCAAAGCTGATGTATATTATGAGCAGCTTTCCTGCCATGCCATGTCCTGCCTCCCGGGTGACCAGTCTGGGAGCAGCTTCTATCACTTGATGTTACAACTTTGTCCAAGAGCTGAAAGATTATTCAGGAACAACAAACAATGGAGGTCTGAGGAAGACACTTGCAACAGAGCCTGCTCATTGCATTATGTTGAAAAATACCCCAAAACTATCAGCTCTGTGTGGGAGGTGACATTTAGCAATTCCTCTATCTTGTATAATAAGCCGAAAGAATCTGAGGGAATTTTTGTTGACTGAAGGAAATAATTGCTTGTTCCTGGGATAGGGGTGTAACTGAGGGCCCGTGTTTGTATTTTGAGACTGAAAAACAGCGCAGGTGTACTGTACAGGTTGTACTGTACCTGTGGGCACTAACACCTACTGCATCTCATCAGACCCACCACCGAGACAGAAGTGACCATAAGGCACTGGTACCCAGTAGCGTAAAATGCAGCAAGATTTCTGTATTTTATTTGCCTTAGTTACAGCAACAGGCAAGTGTTTGGGCAAGCAGCTCTGGTGCCATGCAAGTCTGTGGCCTCTCCATATGTCCAAAGGAACTGAAAGAAAGGAATGTATTAAAGGATACAGTGACGTGCCTTTGATGCTTCCAAAGCTACGCTGTCTGCCTCTCTGAACAACTGAGTCATAATCACAAAGGAAACTCTTCTGAAGTTTATTTCTTCTCTAATTTGCATCTTGTTTTCTTGCTCCTCTTTTGTAAGTTGTGCTTTGAAAGCACATTTCCCTGCCAGCAGCAGAGCAGAGCTGGGAGGCGAGAAAGCTCCCACCCACCACTGCAAGGATTCCTTGCTGGCTGCCTACGTGTCTCCCATCGCTGGGCTGACCCTGCCCACTGGTGGGAAGGGGGAGCTCCCTCTCAGAGCTCACCCACTACCCACCTGCGAGGGCTCTGGAGAGATCTCCATTCCCTGAGCTGCGCCACAACACTTGGAGATAAATTGTGCTTCATCAGAAGGACAAAAATATAGATGCTTAGTGTTGACTGACACGCACCCCATCGCTGTGAGTGTGTGCTCCTGCGCTTTCCTTAGCCTGGTTTCCGGGAGTGTGGCTGGCCTAGAGCAAACTGCAGCTGGCTGAGACTGCTTCTCTGAGCTCAACTGTCTGACCATGACACAGCGTCACGTTCTTGGGCCACAGGCCCTGCATTTGATAGGAAAAAATAATGCATTTATTAGTCAAGACATTTAGTGTGTAAGGGCAGCGAGGTACAGGTCTATGATAAAATGTTCCATTTATCTAACATCCTTTATACAGTGCTTCCATTACAAATTCCAGCATCTCTCTAAGCCAGATATTTCACTTTTGCTCTTTCCAAGAGGCCATGTTGCAGCCCCGAGGGTTATAGGGTGGTCTCACTCTACACCCCAACCCTTGAACCCTTGTGACTGTGGCCTCGTAGGATACAATTCAAAACACATTTATTGTTTTCTGAAGGGATTTTAAACCTAACAGCAGCTCATGCTGATGAATTCCAGGGGAAAAAATGCAATGGACAGGCATAATTTTTCAATATCTCCACTACTGCATGCCTCTGTTTGAACCTAGAACTTATTTTTATAGGAAATCTACTAAAAAAACCACCAGAAGACCATGACAGAAAGATATTTCAGTCCTACTGTCTGCAGAGCCAGTTATGCCCTGCAGGACTGACTACTCTGACCTTCACATTTCTCCTTCAAGGGGCAGCACGTAGGCTGGACAGGGCTGTGCCCACCTCTCCAAGTTCAGGGGTGACCCTAGAACTCAGGAAAACTGACAACTTCAAAATTATGTAAAGTTTTTGCCTGGGAAAGACAGCTTTATCCAGTTCCTCAAATCTCATTACTGGCGCCTTGACTACAGTCTATATATCTAACTCTAAATGCAGAAAGAAAAGAAAAAAAGAGAGATTTAAAGAAAAAAAAAAAAGCGATTTCAAGGTCAAAACATTGTGTTTAATTTTTTTCATGAATAATGCAATGGCAGCAGTATGACATTGTGCCTTCTGCCCCCATCATGGTTTCTCAATCATCAGAATTCTAAAGGTGTCTTTCCATCTCTCTCCAACGTTCATAGGTAGATACTTGACAATTCAGTAAACTAAACTGAAATGAAGGCTCAACAGAGCACAAAATTTGAGGCTAGTTGGAGCCTTTGAACCAGACCATTATGATATTTTGGGTCAGTGAGTAGGAAAACAAGTTGCGATAGCGAAATGTCAAAGTGTAAAACTGTCAGAAAAAAAAAGATGTCAGAAACAATATACTTTCATTCCTCCCTGAAGATGACTCTGTCTGTGATACAATACCAAAATCATTTTACACACCAGAGATCCATGAAGTCCTTTCAGCTGGAATGGCAGCAACTGATATCTCGCTCTGGAGTGTGCACACTGAGCTTCGTCACTCCTGATCTTGTGCTTCAAGAGCTGACTTCAACCATGAAATTTTATTGTTAACACAAAAAAATTCTTCAATAAAGCTAAGCTGATGGTTTTGCACTGCTGAGAAAAGGAGATGTATTTATTTTGATCATTTTATCTCCTCAGAGATAAAACTAAGACTTTAGAAAAAGATGCAAACATCAAATCACAGATCTTCTACGTGAGTAAGTTGAAAGTTACAGTATTTTCTTAGCTAGGAAAGACAGAAGTGCAATTAATTTAATGACCATTCAAGACTTGCAACAGTCTATTTTATTTTTTTAACCAAAATGCAATATGGAACCTACAGTGTCATCGCTAGAAATACTCTTCTAAAAAGGTAGCAAAGATACTTGTTAAACCCTTTAGGATAAATTGGCACTCACTCATGTATTAAAATCAATGACGAGACAGAAACATCTGAAGTGATGCATGAGCACTCTGGAATAACTTGGCTGAAGTTTCTCCAATTAGACAGCGCTGGGATTCAACAATTAACTTCAGCCATTCATTGTGTGAACTATCTGGTGTAACCTCACTGTGAAAGAGCAAATAATTTGTAATTCGAGTAAGAATGTGTCCCTTGACGAACAATTATGAGTACATATAGTATGAGGGGAAAAGACACTTGAAGACTTTTAGAGCCTCAGAAATATCACAGAAGATGGAGGGTTTCAGATTTCAGTAAACACAAGGGATCATGATCATCCTATAGCTATTAATGGATTTATGTAAAAATGCCTATGAAGGGCTCCTGCCACAGCCCTATGTGCCAATCCCACCACAGCTTAACTGGAGTCTTTGCTGAAAGCTTGGTGTCAATGCCAGAATAAATCTGAAGAGATGCAAAGTTTGAGTTTGCCCTGGGATGCCCACTGAAGGACCACACAGAAGAACATCAGCAGCTGAACATGTGGGGCTCTCCCCACCACCAGATGGAGAAGGACACTCTTCAGCTCAGACAATCTGGCACCCATGAGCATTAAACTAATTTCAAATAGTTTAAAATGACAGCTGTAAGTTAGCATCCATTTTCTTCTGCACATTGACTACTGAAATGAGTAATCCCCTTCTTCAGCTCCCAGGAGAAAGCCAGGACAAATACACTTTATCAATCACAATATTTCATTCTGCAGCCCCAGGTTCCCTAGAGAACCTCAGCATACGAGTCATTTACCAGACTGGATGGGCCATGAGCACACACACTGTTGAAAATCATCTTGCGTTCAACCCTGAGAGGACAGTTGTAATAAATATTTCCAAACTCTCATTTCTGTGGTTCCACTCCATGTACTTCTGTTAAAAAGATAAAAGGTAAGAGAACAAGTGGAGTTAAAATAGCCACTTGCACACAATGCCTAGCATGATCCATCCAGGTCAAGGATACTGGAATGTAAATACAATGCAGTTGAGGCTACAAAATAATGGACTTGATTGTTTTCAAGTGGTCTTTCTTTCTCTAGGAGAACTGCCTTTACATAAGCCCTGGAAATGCAGTGCCCTCAATTAGCAGAAGCAGCCTTTGAGTGAATCTGTTGAACTTAATCTGAGAACTACAAGTCTGCACTTTTCTCATGCTTATTCCCTAATCAGGTAAGTTATTCAGAAGGCAAGACCAGCAAAGACAATTGTCAAGTGTTTTCATCTGCTGAAGTGATGCCTTGGAAATGACCTCCACCCCACCTGTGATCACACAGCCTGTCACCCCCTCACTGTGCCAACCAAAGTGATGCCTTCCCAAGAAAAGAAACACCAGGTATGCATCTGGCAATGTATTTCAGGCCACTTAACTAAGAAGAAGACCAAACACCAAGTAATCAAGGAGGGATGAGTCAGCTGCTGTTTGCAGGTGGCTCACAGGGAACAATTTGGCCAATTCTAATATTTACTGTATATATAATACTACTGTATTTCCAAAGATCTTAAACAAATGGAAGAAAATACCTTTTCAACCCAATTAATTTTAAAGTTGTGGAACTCACTGTCAGGTGATGAGAGCCAAAAGTTTAGATGGATTCAGAACTGCAATTAGACAAAATAAGAAATCTCTCTTCCTGCCAAGTAACACAGCAGACAGGAGAGAGCAGGGTTTCACTTCCCCCACTATGAGATGGGGCAAAAGGCAATTCAAGGAGGAGTTAACATCACACCAAACCACCAGCCTTCAAAATCCCAGCCCTGGTCAGTATAGGAATTTGAAGAGACAAACACTGTTTATACAACCCAAGTGTACTCTGTTGCTTTATATTTGCTGAACATTTGGCCCATGGATTTTCCATCATGGAGAAGCTCTTGCGCAGCCACAGAAACGTGACAGCACACACAAGGTATGCTCCTCCTGGTGACCAAGTTTGTATTGATGGCATTGAGTCACAGGTTTGCTGACATTGATCCTGACAGGCACTGGAGAACCCCAGCAAGCCCCCAAACCGATTTGGGAATAAAGAAGCACTAGCAATTTTGCACAGACATATACAGGGTGAGCTACATGGTCACAAACAAGCAGTAGCACAACAACAACAACAACAACCTGCACCCCAGTCCAAGGATGCTAAATCCAGTAATTTAGACATATCAGCATGAAAGCCCTTGAAGTGGTTTCTGGCTGCAGCCACTGTGCTTAGAAGCTCTTTTCTTTGTCATTCCCCTCTAATCAAATGTTTTACTTTGCAGAGACAAATTACATTCCTAGCTTTTATTTACTCGAGAACTGCTGTGACCAAGCAATCAGCTCCAACACTCTTCTGTCAGGTTTAAAATGCTGATGGTCAAATAACACAAGGGGTGATTCATCTTTTAATACATCAAGCTGCTCGCAATTGCCCGACTGCTTTTCACACACCAAGGAAGGGCTGGCTTAGGGCTCTGTTATTGACAACAAACAGGATTCCTCCAAGTGACTTTCCCATACATTCACCGTTGTCCCACACTGTTATATACAGGCTCTTCTCAAGTTTCATTGCAAGGGGAAGGTATGGAAGTCATACATTCAGCATCTCTATAAAACAGTGAAGAGGTTCCAGGAACAGTTAGATCCAAACACCTCTCTCATCACCACCTGCACAAGATGCTGGAGCAGCCTCTTTTTTGCTCCCAGCCACAGTCACACTGGAGTCAGACACCACAACTGACAACAAAGTGGGTAAAAACCAGGCTACAAGATGGCCAAAACTTTCCCATATATTATTTAATTTAAAAGATTTTCTTTTCTATAAAAAGGTAAAAAAAATAATTTCAATACTGTTTTTTTCTACTAAAAACTTTTTAGGAGATGAAAAAAAATTAATTATCAGGAAATTTGAGAGGGCAAGAGTGAATGTCAAAAACCTGTTTAAGTGGCAGAAAGAAAACTCAGTCCATCCCATTCCTACTACCACTGTGGGAGCACAATGCAATTCACTGTGAGGCCTCAGTCCCACAGACTGGCTGCTCATAACCACTATTAAGAATGTCTAAGCTCAAGGTCTCTCTTTCTGTCCCAAGTGCTCCTTCCACCACAGAGGATGAAGCTGATGCACGAAGATCTAGATAAATGTCTTTGTTCCAGCTGTTCAGTGGACAAAGAAATCAGGGCAGGTAATTAGTGCAGGCAGCTGGCACAGATGTAACTTTTCTTTTGAGATATGGACTATATAAAGCAGACTAAATCTCCACCCCAAATTCAAACCACTGTAAAGGATGCACATCAGAGAGGCAGTGGCTCAGTATATTCTCTTAAACTTCTGCATGTGGAAAAAAATAATAAAGAGGGTTCAGCACTAATTCTTTTCTTTATTAGAAGTCAGTGCAGACCATATGTGATCCAACTTTCTGGACTCAAGACAGACACCTGGCACCAAAGCACTGCACTCAATTAGTGTGATGGATTGATTTCTCCAAGAGGCCAAATTAATGCAAAGCATTAGTGTTATCCAGCTTGTATCAGCATCTCACAGTTCACAGAGCAGGTGACACCAGCCTGGCAGCACTGTGAAGATACAGGGAAAATGTGCATCCCTAACGCTGGCCAGCTGCTCGAGCCCACAGCCAGGATTTGAGGAAACCTCGGGAGGCTGTCATGGGACCTCTGCTTAGGTAGGAAACTTCACTCAGCCCTTGTTGTCAGCAAGCCTGACTGCAACCTGCTAGCAATAGCAAGTCTTCTCATTACCCTCTCTCTCTTTGCCCTGTTATCTCCATGCCTTACCTCACACTCCAACATCTTGCCAAAAAGGACTACTTCTCCTTCTGCCATTTAGGCACAGACAACACTTTTCTCTGCTTCTCATCCTTATTATATTCAACCTTGGGGTCCCCATCTTCTGTTCACACAAGGAGTGCTTTCTGCAGACAAGGGAACTGGTTAAATTCATCTGCCAAACCTTCACAACATCAGGAACATGGATCACACTCAGAGAGTCCCCTGTCAGGTCACAAAGTCTTTTCAAATTGGAAGCAGACAAAAGAGCACTTCAGAAACTTTCACTATAAGCAAAAATAGCTCTGGAGACCCAATTGCTGTAACAGACTCAACAGCTACAGCTTCAAAAATTCAGCAGAATTTTACTTTTCCATAAACCTAAAAGCATATTTCTTTTTTACATTGTGAAGTCAAAAGTGGGAGCAAACCACACAAAAAGGAGGCAAGGCAGTACAGTGGAGCTCTCATCTCTGCTCAAGCTTGTAGGCATTGCTGCAGTAGACTTCACTGTATAAGAATAATAGACTCTTCCTGTGGTATTTTGGCTGCTGCAGCCCCAGCTAGAGTAAAAACAGGCACTGAAAGCCAAATAAACAAAGAATAATGAAAAGAAATAATTCTTTTTAAAAGCTGAAAAAAATAAATTTGTATATAGAATTCATGTTTATTTTAATTTAAAGCTACAACTGCACCAGCAAACTTATTACAGCCTCTTCACAAATGGGCAGGTTCAGGACAACACCAAATGTTAAATTATGACCTCAGACCTGCAAAACTGCAGGTTCTAAACACACAGTGAGTCCAGTTCATGTTTAAGAGTAAAGCCCTATTGACATAGCTGTAATTTAAAGGAATAACATAGGTTTCCAAAGAACATCAATAAAAATATACTTGTTCTGGTTTTGATGGGTACATTGGGCCAGATCAGCAGGTACAGTAACAGTGAATCTCTTACAATAATTGATGCTACAAACTATGCAGCAGAGGCATTTTGCCTCTGCGAGCTCCAGGCTCCCCAGAGTAGCTGCTCTGGTGTGATTTTTGTAGCTAGCAGAGCATCAGAACAGCCAGTGCAGGAACCAGCTTGGTCCTTTTGGAGGAAATTACTTGGTACCTTATTACAAGAATCAATTAAAGGGTAAACTAATAGTTGTATCAAAAGCCTGATTTACTGATAAATTGATTTTTTTCCCCATATTATCTTTATGGCACAAGAAAAAAGAAGAAAAATAGGGACTAAATAAAATAGGATTTCACAAGCAGAATAATTTACTCAGGCAAATATCTTCAGAGACACCCCACTAACAGAATGGCTCAGCAAGACCAGCCAAGCAGTGATCACCAAGCCAAGCAGAACAACCCCTAACATGCACTGCATTGTCTGAGGATATATGGCAGGGGAGGGGAATAAGCATCACTTAGAAATGGAAAGGGAAAAAGTACTGATGGTTTCGTAACTCAGAAAAACTTGAGGAAGGAAACATCTACAAATTTACACCTGGGTAAAGGTCACCAAGGTTTCTAACTGCCATGTTTCCTCCCTCCTTCTTTCCCCTGAGATCCTTGCTAAAAAGGAATTTACAGCCTGCTTGCAGGGCTTTGTTGTAAAGTGGCTCTCCTTAGTTTCCTCTTTTTAGGTTCCTTCTGACAGCCGTGCCCAAAGGCACATTGGAGCACACCTCACAGATGGATGTTGCTCTGGCTCCCTTCTCAAGCCTGCCAAGAGACATCAACTGTATTAGCAAATGCAGATGGGAGGGGGCAACCAACGGGTATAACCTCCATGGCATCCCTTTTCTAGGTAAAAGTAATAAAAACAGCCTATGTGCAAGCTCCAGTCCCTGCCCTTATACAATAATACGTTCTGGTAACACCTGGCCACTTCTGCTAATCCTTTGTTCTTTGGCAAAACAGAAAACAGAAGCTTATCTACAGAGATCATAAACGAGAAGGCTTTCATCTCCTGGAAACTGTGCACACCTGGAACAGTCATGACAGAAAAATCACCCAATGACTGTTAGCAGAGCACTGACAGGAAAATCCAAGCTCAGCCTTCCCCACAGCACCATCTGCAGAAACCTCTCTCCCAGATGCCAACTCCTCAGCTCTCAGCTTGACATCACCAATATCCCATCTCTGGTTTGCACTAACAAGATGCCCACATTTCCAGGGCAGGGAATTCTTCACAGAAGAGGCAGCTCCCTTCTTCACGTGAGACTGAGTCCCACCATCACGGCCCAGTGCAGATGCCACTTTCCAGACAGTCTGAGGGCACTGTGGTGACTCTCTCTCAGATGTAAAGACTGCATTAAAACTGGGTTTTGGAGGCAGCACCTCAGTTAAGCTTTTAAAGCAGTTAGGTGCCTGTTCATGGGATAGGGAGCGTGCTGCTCAACAACCAGCACCAGGAGCAGGACAGAGAACAGCAACCACAAGCAGTGATGTGAAGAGGGACAGAAAGGCTGCGGTCAAGCCTGTGGAAAGCGTTTGTGGGGACTGATGGAGTGCCAGATGGTTACACAGCAAAGTTTGACTCTCTGCTGTGGATAACAGGATTGCCCTCTGAGCAGCTCCACTGTCAGCGCAAAATCCATTCTTGTTCAGGGTCCTGTTGATGAATATTTGCACCCTGGTCCTCCCACACTGGTGCCATGTAATGATGCACAAGCCCAGCTGCTGTAGTGGCCACGGGGAGGGGAGGCTCTCAGCCACCCACAAATAGGGTCTTTGTCTTGCAGTTTAGATCTAAATAAGCCTTTGGAAACTTGCCCTGGTGATTCTGGTATTCTTACAGACTCTGTCAAATGCCTCAGCAAGAAGGCAGGTGCCTGGTTCCTATGGATGGCAAAGGTTTCCGTGCATGTATCTGTGCATACAAGCAGGGGATGACCCAGGCAGCCTAAAATAACTGCTTTAAGCACTGGCAGTCAGGCAGATGTCTCTGATGACCTTGATACTGACTTTTTTGGAGGTCATGGGAAAAGCCCTGTTGGAGTCTTAAGTCACTGTGATCCCAAGGAATAACTGGAGAAATGGTCCAGTCAGACCAAACTTACACAGCTGTACATATGAGGTCACAAAAACAACTCCTTCCACACGACAGGATTTGTGATACAAAAATATCATTACTTTGTCCTGCCCTATCTCACACCCAAGGCCAAACTCTCAGCCTCTGGTACTGAGGACAACAGAACAAGGGTTGTCCTCTTGTCTTGATGCACACAAATTTGGGCTACCATGAAAGTGAAAATCCCAGCATCAATCCACTGCACAACTTGTATATCATTAAAAATACTACTGACTCAAAAAGCAAGTTCAGTATGTGAAGAAAAATATTTGCTGCAGGTCAGTGGGGAATACATAACTGCTCCCCATGCACAGAGTAAATGTTATTCCCACCTTGCAATTCTCCAGTGCAAGAATTCCCAAAGCTTCATCCCCTTCGCTAGGAAAGGCAGTGAACAGCACATGAAGATGGGCTGCTGCTCACAAAAATCCCAGGCAGAACTTCCAGCTTCTATGTGCACATTCATGCACTAATGACACCACAGCCACGTGGGATGTGTAAAATGACAGCTCTAAGATTACAGCACCAGTGATGATATAAATAGGTGGTGATGCACAGATGACGACAAAGATGAGGGTCAGGGATTTATGGTCTGTCAGGTGTTGCACGAGCAGATGGTGGCCAAAGCAGCAAAGAAGCCCACAGCCATGCCAGACAGCTTTGCTCCATTCATATCTCGAGCTCCACATCTGCTGTAAGAGTTTCCACTTCCTGAGCAGCTTCCCAGAATTGGCACGGTGGTATTTCCTGTGCACACTATCCAGAGATGAAGCTGCTGCCTGACCTCAGACATGGCAGAACAGACGTGTCCTGACCCCCAGGATGCACTCTAAAGTCCAGTGCTGTGCAGTGACCTACATCAACCAGCCCAGCCACAGAGGCAGGCTGCTTAGAGCTAAATGAAAGGCCTAAAAACTTGAAGATTTGGAGGATTACAAGGGAGATGAGGCTGAGTCAGGTCCTAATCCTAAGTATTTGCCTGATTTTGTGTGCTATAATGAGATTTCTGTGACACTATGTACTGCAAGTTTTCTAGTTTGAATTTGTTCCCAACCTTGTAGCATTTGCCACCTCAGTCTCTTTTCTTACCATGAAGATGACACATCACTGGAAGACTAAGCAGTATGAGTAGGACACCCTGGTTTGGTCCTTTGGATTCAGTGTTATCTGAAGATAGAGACCTGAACACACAAATCCTCCCTTTCCCTGCTGCTCTGACAATAGTGCTGCTTCATGCCAAAAGTCAAAGCAACAAAAATCTCCAAGGTATAAAAAAAAGTTGCTTTTTCACAACATCTTCTTGACTAGGCTCATGTAGAAACATCTTAATGAGGAAAACCAGGATCTTGAGCTGCATTCCAGAGGTGCTGGCAGAATACTGACTGCTCAAAACATGTAGAAATGGATGCAGCACCACAAGGCATAATCAGTCCTGCCTGACACCAGGCAGTGATCAAACAGTCCTCAGACTAAGAAAATTTATTTAAATATCTTCATTAGACACTTTATCCCTCTGTTTAGTCCCACATATACAACAGGACATGCAAATGCAAGTCAGCTGCATGGAAAGAGGAGGAGGAAGCTCAAGGGAGGAAGGAAGAGTACAATCAACCATAAGCTGCCCAACTAAGGACAAAAAATTTACAAGTGTGAACTTCGGTTTAAGCATCCTATTTCCATTACATTTTCATGGGAAAAGAAATATCCATGCTCTAAAGGTTCAATTACTGACAGGACAGCATGGACGTAGAAAAAGAACTCAGATTCCCAGAAAAGTCAGGAAACCTTAACTACGGTTTAAAAACTAATCCGCGTTGTTAAGACCCCAATGAAACTTGTACAGGGCTTTAAGGCTTTCAAGGGAAATTTTAGACAGAGCACTAGCATTTCATGGATCAGACAATCCAATTTAAGGGCTTGCCTATGCTAGAAGTTCACTGCTTTCACTTGCCTGCGGTGGTTAGAGTGGCATCCTGCTCAGCCAGGCACACGCCGCAATATGGGTGCAGTTGTGCATGTAATAGTAATTGCATTTGTAGGGCTTTCTCGCTTTTGTAGGCCAAATAAACTATACCAAATATGACAGTGTTCCCCTCAGCCCAGCACTGGGAAATCCACGAGTACAAAAATAAAATCCCATCTCTGACAACATGGTTTCGATCGGTCTGTGTTTTCTAGTAGGCCAATATCTGAACACTTGCAGAGACAGGAGGTGAGCAGAGAACCAGTAGAGAAGATAAAATACCTCCTTTCCAATTTGCATGGATTTACCAGTGCACCAGAAGTGATGTTTCATGGCGTATTTTCCCCCAGGAATGGAGGAAATGGGCTGACATCGCACTATCTTTTCCACCCGTGTTGTATCACCTCCAAATTAGCTCTACATGGAAATAAACTCTCTCCTAAAGCAAATAAAACTTTCCCTCATAGCACAATAAGTTTTCTTCTAGCTCAAGACTCTGTAATCTTAAACACAAACTTGCTCCCTTTACACCAATTTCTTAGCGTTAATGGTGTGACCCACAGGCACAAAAGAGGATTCCCAATAACACCAACTCTTCATGCAGCTTTGAACCTTGGTCAGGATGTCACATTAGCAGAGCCCCAGCTAACGATTTATTTGAGCCATTTTCACATGAGAAAACCTGGTTTCTCATAGTGCAAACTGAAAGGGACAGTTTCAAGTCCCTTCTCTTTCCAAACACAGTTTGGAAATATTTTTTTAATTGCTCCTGGATTTTCTCCAAGATGCCTTCAAAACAAGCAATATAATCTTTTCCAATCTGACACAATGTTCTGCTCAGAAATTTCAAATGAAAAGAAAAATTAAAAAGTAAATAAACATTCAAAAACATAAACCTTTGGTTTACTATTTGGAACCTGCTTTTTTCATCTCATCTCCCACCAAGTGACACCTTCATTTTAGAGGACGAAAGCAAGGCAAGCCAGAAACACCATCCTCCTGCTGAGTCCCTGCTTTATCCATTTGGCTGCAATATCTTCTGCAGCGTGAGGTTTTGTGGGATTGGTGTGTGTTTGAGTCCAGGCACCATCCTGCCTCCTTCCCTGCTGTTCCCACTGCAGCACAAGGGTGCCAACGCTCCAGGAGCAGACAGAAATTCTGGGTGGCACTGCCTAGCCCAAATGCATATCTAAAAATGCACATCTGAAAAATATTTTATTAGCCAACAAGATTTCAGCACTTGAGCTGTTTAGCTTATTAGTCTTACAGTGCCTTTCCCTCTCCAAACACATCCAAACTATTTCTTTGCCTGGTGTGGCTTTTTAGATCCATGCAAACCACTCTTGCCCTTCCCCAGGAAAGCCCAGCCAGCAGGCAACACGTAACTTACAGAATACCATCCTGCTTAGCTTTCTTCTTTGTTGTCCAACTGCTCTGTGTGTTTGTGGCATCCAGAACACCCTGTTCATTAAATAAGATAATTAGCTGTTTGGATCTGCAGCACTATCATTAGTGTGCAGCTCAACAACACAGATCAGGGAACACGCAGTTTACAGTCGATGTGGATATTTGGATCACGGCTCAGTCTCAGGGCAAGCTCAAGTACTGCAAAAAGCATCCAAGCTTCCTGAGCACCCAAGTCCTGCTGGTGCCACAGAGCTGGATTCACACATCACTCACCAGGTCGAATTGCCATGTGCACAAACATGGGCTGGGACAACAGCAGAGCCCAGGCCCCCACAGCAGACCCTGGCACAGCACAGACAATGGGCTAATTCAAAGTTTTCACAACTAGAGCATCGTTCAAGTCTAAACTTCCTTTTGTGGCTTCTCCTTCCACCCCATCTGCTTTTGGGTAAGTGCAGCTCTTCTTATCTAGATACCCATTTCCACATGGGGTTTCATCAGGCTGGTGGATGAGGTTTCCTTGCTCTCTGCAACCTGCCGGCGTTAGGAACAGAAGTGGCACATGAATAACGGACACTCAGGAGAGGGAAAAAAACATCAGAAAACCAAGCCAAGACTCGCTCAGCCTGTCTGGGTTTTTTTTGTATTATTGAAGTAGGTTTTCATTAGCTGATAAACACTCTGACAGTGCGATTACTCCAAGAGAAATCGTCACGCAGAACAAATCAGTACATCCACAAGGCTGTCTTCCATTCGCCAGCCTCCACAGGGACCACTTCCCCCATCGATAAATGTAGAGGGGAAGGAGATGTTAATTCTTCCTAGTAATACTTTGCCTTTCATCTGAGATTTTCAAAGCACTCAACACTGAGCATTTGTTTTGTTAATGTTTAGAGGACCCAGGAGAGTGGAGGCCTCATTAGGAAATTGATACAGACAAAGCAGCATCATCCCTGTGCTAAAGACTATGGTCTGACCAGGCTGGACAGACCAGGTTCATCAGAGGAAATGAAGGCAAAGGAACCTGTATACAATTATCCACTGAGATGATTAGGAAGCCAATTCTGCTGCCCTGAGCTTCAGTCTTACTCACTGGATCAGACTGACCGTCACAGCCAAGCTCCCCGCACCAGAGGCAGAACATCCCCATAAAACAGACAGGAGAGGCAAAAGGAGCTCTGGTTTCCAGGAAGCATGAGAAGACAAAGAACAGACTTTTACTTCCCTGGCTGGCCCTAAAGAAGGTGCCCAGATACCTCCCTGATAAGCTAAGGCTCAAATACCTGCACAGAGACAGCTCCACCATAAATGCCAGGAAGAAATGTGTGGAAAAGCATATATGTGAAGAACAGCCACTTTTCTTTTCCATTTCAGTGTTTCCTCCTCAAGGAGAATGTCGTGTATATTACTTGCATCTATAAATAATTTATATGTCTGAAAGAAAGAAGGCAAGGTCTTACAAATTTAGGTACCATATGCCTTCATACACATATTTATGTACAGAAATATATATATATATGCACGCACAACACTGCTATCCTGGCACTCGCATTTCCACAGATAGCTCATTTCTCTCCCCTCTCCTCTCCTCCTCTGCAGGATCACAGTAATGAAGTTAGGCCTGGCAACATTAGTGAAGCACTTATTTAATCCACCCTTTCAAATTCAACTGATATCTGCCCAGATAATATCAAGAGAGCAGCTGAGGCCCCTTTGTCAGCAGCCTTGAAGGAGTCATAAGCAAGAAGATAATAAGAAATCTTATTACTAGCTTGGAGAGAAAGAGAAAATAGGGATTTGGAAGAGACATATAAGCCAAAATTGACCCCAGGCAAATGCATGTGAGTAAGGCTTTCAAATGCAGTACATCAGGAGAGCACTAAAATAGGGTTTTAAATGTGTACAATGCACCCCACCAATTAAAAAGGCGTTTTATCAGATGCTGGGCAGCTCTGTCTCTGTCAGGACACAGAAGCAAATATTTATCTTCAGGTAAAACAAAACCCAAAACCTTTCTGTTTCACCTCCTGGACATGAATTTTCTTTTGTTCTCTCCCCTTCTGCAGTATCAATGAACTAAAATGGCATTCTTGGTTTATATATCTCCTCACAAACGCAGAAACTCTTTGCATATATCTGGAGACACCACCTAAATCTTAAAATTCATCCCAGAAGTTGGTTTCAGTTACAAGATGTTTTTGAAATAAGCGATCCTGAAGAGCAATAGCACTACATACTTGCCTGCAAAGTAACCGAAGTTACTTTATTTCTTGGAATTTCTTAAGAACCAGAGACATGGCTTATTTGTATGAATTATTTATCCAGTATTTCTCACAGAATATTGTTTTTTGGCAAATTTTGACCAATTTTTATACTTGAAGCTGGATATCACTTTGAAAAATACAAAAGTTTTGTAGCCCTGCAAAGAAGAGACAGCCACATTAAGGAATCACAAATTGGTCACCTGATCTGATGACCGGAATAACATGCAGAAGCCCTTTTGGTAACCACTCTGTCTGAATTAGTGACTCCTTCAGCTCTGTTCTCTTCCCTTAAAACAGGGCTGACACTCCAGGAGCCATCTCCCCGCAGAGTTCCAGTACACCATGGTTTCACACCGCCAAGGTGGGAGAGGAACCTCGGCTGGGGAAGGCACAAGGACCCCTCACCACTGCATCTTCACAGCCAAGGCTCAGCAATGCTTTGAGGGAAACACTTGCACTGAGATGAGCCTGAAAAGCCAAAGGGAGAAGCTGATGGCCTGTTATTAACAACAGATGGCTCTCAGTAGCGGATCTTCAGGGGAAATTGTATCATTTCCCAGTTTGGGGGCTTGGAAACCTGAGACACCATGGAGGTGAAGTGGTTTGCCAAGGGGCACTCACAGTGACTCTGCTCCTTCTGATTTATTAATAACTCCATCTACACTGACTCAGCTGGAAAATATGATGGCCCCTGAAGGCAGATGAAAGCTGGTTTATGGCCCAGAAAGGTAACGTCAGTTGAGCATATTTCTAAGCCTGTTTCTAAAACTGAAGTTATATTTAAGCACTCATATGTTACAGCTGATCTCGACCCAGAAGATAAAGTCTATTGTGCTTTGCAGGGTGTCCCACCGGAGGCAGAAACAATTATGTTTGTTTCAGTTTGGTTTTTAACCTCAAAAAGAGAATAAGTAGCATTTTAAGTTGACCCAAATACTTGGCTTCACATGACCTATTTCTGACTACGATAACTGCACAGACATCGTTTACAGGTCACCGAAGTGTGACGTGCAGGGAGGAGCACAGCAGCTGCACAGCAGCCCAGAACCCAGCCAGAAACATCCTCCCCTTGTGCCTGACCACTGACAATCTGAAGCCTCCTCATCACCACTGATTTTGGTGCAGAACAGACATTTCCAATGATTTCATTAATTGCAGATCAAATATACAGTTAGGACACTGATCCATCTGACCCGCCGGCTTGGATTTGACAATTCTTCATAAGCTTGGGACATACTTACTCGAAAAATCTCAGCCTAGCCTGTATCAGTTCTCCTTTTAGTTGAATCTAACATCAATAAAAGATTAAGCAAAGTGGCCTCCTCTGCTGCTCTGACAAAGACCAGCTCCAAGCAGTAATGGCTGCAATGAGCACAGCTCACCCCTGCACTTTCATCTGCCATCCAGGGGAAGGGGTGGACTGCTGAAGGTGATGATGGATATGCTCTGCATTAGGTTTGGCATTTAAACAACAAACGGGTCAAATTTGCAACAGAAGTATGGACTGAGACTGCAGGTCTACTAGGCAATGCAAACACGGCATATGCTGTTGCAATAGGATCCTTATAGGGACTGCTATGCAACCCCGCGCCGTTCCAACTCCTGCACCAGCTCTGCCCGTGTGGTCACGTCTCTGCCCGGAATACACTTGGGAGCTGCGCTGACTTAGTTCAGCTCTGTGCCTAATCAAAATTAAAAGCCTCTTAGAAAGACTGCAGTCTGCCAAGACTTCAAAGGAAAGGTTAGTTAAACTGCAGGACTACCTGCAGACCCAGCGGAACGAGACTTTCTTTTACTGTCATAACTGAAAGTCAACGCCTGCGTGTCACGGCAGGAATAGTGCAAAGAGCTCCTTCACCTCCCCATGTTCTGCCTAGCACTGAAGAGTTATCCCTCCCTCCAGATACATATCCCTAGCAGTTCTCTCCCATAGCTGCTGTGACAACGAGGCACTCCTACAGCCCTGAGGATCTGCTTCTCCTCTTCGGTCTCTGCAGTCCAGAAGCACCAACTTTAACTGCTGACAGGAATGGTGGATGTCTCCTCTCTTCACACACCCATCCCCAGACCATGGCTCAGTCCCCAGTAAGCACTTCATGAGGTGCTCCCTGGGATCAGGGGGAAGGGAACTGCAGAGCTGTGTAGCACTTCTCCAGCAATCACATCTGTGTCCTGCAAGAGAATGTTTTTGAATGGTATTTGAGAAGTTACTGCATTCACTGACACGTTTTGACATTCTTCTCTTGACATCTAAAGATGTAAATAGATGTAGCCTGGCTTTCATGGACATCACTTCACTCCATAGGCATCAGATCCCAAAAGGGAGGTGACATTTGAGCACAATTCAGTGGAGACAGTAGGTGCCACAAACCTCCCTTATTCTGCTGGAAGCTTCGTACCCTCCTGACTTCGCACATCCTTGCCTTCCACAGAAATTCACCACACGTCCATCCTAAATGGAGCCTCCCTGACCAACTCTACATTAAATCTAATGATCAGCTCATGCCTAAATGCAGTTATTGTACATGAGTGGCAGGAAACAAGGAACATTCTATAAAACTGAGATCAGGGCCAGGCTTGAAAAACTTGATAAAAATTACCTCTGGAAATCAGTGCAGTGAAAACAGACACTCCATAACAGGGTAGAATAGCCTGTCCAGAGCTCTGAGCCTCTGTGCTACATCTTGTCCAGCTGGTATAAAGCCCTGTATACTACACCAGGGGTAAGACGACAGCTAGCAGTTTTATCCAAAAAGGTTTGAAGGATGATAAAGGCGATGCAGGAGATAAAGACAGGAAGAAAAGACAAGGCATAAGGAAAAGTAACAGATCAGCCGGCACATCAAAGGAGCAGCCCAGCCATGCTTTTGAGACAAAGGATCCTCTGTCATGCACATTTTCTAAAGGCATGGATTGCAAACCAGTGCTGGTGCCACTGGAGCATTCAGGGAAGCCCACTGAGTATCTGATACCAAGGAAGACCCTGAGCAGCTGCATACCCCCTTGTCAATGGGAACAACATTTGGGAATTCCTGTCATGGAATGAGAAGTCTTCACCATCTACACAGAAGGCACTCAGCCTTACTCTCACTGCCTCCAGAGCTGTACAGAGGTGTCCAGAGAAGAATGCAGTTGGAAAAAGGAAAATAAACATCAGCTTTTCTGTTCTGGAATGTGGTTGTTTGCATAGCTGAAGTATTTTTGACTGTATATACAAAATTCAATTTAGATGTTACTCAAGTTCAGTTTTGACAATCAGAGAACTTGCTTTTATATCCTGACTAACCCTGTATTTTCAGGGAGGGATATGTTAGTTTTGGCTATAAAATACTGATTATCAGCTGTTTATTGCACAAGTGTGGACAGCTATCCTACTTCTCTAACTTATCACTAGATCTCTGGGAAAAGCAAACTTGCTTTTACAGCAGGAAAGGAGACACACAGTAGTGCTGAAGTCTTGTCATGACACCAGGGAAAACTGGTCAGAGTTAAGCTGGCAGTCTCTCCAAAAGCTTGAGTAGAGCAGAGGTGCCTGGAAATGAAGCAAGGAGGGGCTGTTTTTTTCTGTGCACAGCTGGGAAAAAACGCTACAAGCTTCTTTTGAAGGCCAGCCCTCATTTAACTGAAAAGATTAGAACAAAATCAAACAGTAAGCCACTCTCAAACTGACAGAGCTGGAGGGACGACACATGCAAGCAAGCAGCCTGCATACAAAAGTAAGACAGCTGAAGAAGCAATGGCTCTATTTTCCTCCTAGAAAGCAGCCTGGGGAGTTAGACACAGCTTGGCTCTGCAAAACTTAGGAGAATATCATCTCTCACTTGATCGGCATCCTTTCCCACACCTTTCCATTGCAGACTTAGAGAGCAGCTTTCAGGATCGCTGTGACACTACAGGGAGGCAGCATGACAGGAAGGCTCCAGCCTGGATGGCAGAATCCCCCCCAGATCCCACCCCACAGCCCAGCCGGCCCTCCTACGTGTGAAACCAAACTGGCTGGCAGCTCTGGGTAGAGTTGTAGGAAGGCAAGCAGAGAAAAAACCCATTTATAAAACATTCTGTTTAGGGAGAGCTACAGCATCTTCCAATGACACAGTTTTACAGAGTAACTGATTAAGCCCAGGCAGGATGCAGGAATTCTGCTCCAATCTCATCCTCTGTGCCAGTGCTATAAAGACAGAATTAAAAGCAGTAAATATGACTGCTCTGCCTCTTTGGCATGAAGGATGCCCAGTTGGTGGACTGTGCCACTAACTCATTTGGCACTAGGGAATGTGACTCTTGGGCAGATGACAACAGCCAAGGCATCAACTGCTCCCTCCTCCTCAGGGCAGCGTTACAGCTGTAGGACCATGGAGAGCAGAGCATCTTTCTTCTGCTTCCTGTATCAAAATGAGCAGAAGGAGCAGGTTTAAAACATGGTCCTCAGGAAGAACTTTTTGGACTTTCTCCCACTTTTATAAGTTTTCCAAATCACATCAAGTGGCACATCTCTGGTTTCAAGGAAGTGCCACATGTTGAAGCACTTCAGGTTTTTTTTGCCTTGACTGCAAGTAGAAAACACATGGATAAATTGAATACTGGTCACTCCCATGCCCATTAAAGAATCTGACAGTATCCTAAACGAGGGCATTTCATCACCACAAATAAAACCTTCACTGAATACAGGAAATGTCCAGCCATAGCCATGACAATTAGTAGCTGTGGTTTGACAGATATTTCCATCCTATTAGCAATTCTTGCTTTTACCTCTTTGAAAATATGACCCAAAACCCGAAACACCCTGTAAAGTTTTATAAACAGGGAAAGGATAATTGAAATAATTCAGCTAGGGCTTTGGAGGAGCAGCGCATCAACTGGACTACAATCCAAGCAATTCTTCTCTAACCCTCCTCCCCAAACATGAGCTCATACTTGGTTGCTGAGGATTCAATAACAATTAATTTTTTGCACCACAAAAACCTAGCTGTCTTTGCTGATAGAGCTCTCATTCTGCAAACTATATTATTGTTGTAGGAATGAAAAGGAAAATAACCAGTGAAAAATTAAACAGATTCTACCAAATGCCTTCAGCTCTGTACAAAGAGCAGATGTTAAAACCTTCAAGTGGTGTCAAAATATCTCTCTCAAAAGTGGCAGGTTTTGAATGGCTTGGTAATTAAAAACTCTGAAGATTGTTGGCTTTAGTTCAGCACACTTCACATTCACAGCCTTATTTCTTCCCTCCACAGTGCCAGATATTGATGCACTGAGATATTTAAAAAGCCAGTCAGCCACCAACTTCCATGAGAAAACGGCAAAAAACCAGCAGTGCTGAAATCCCAACATCTGCAGAGTCTGTTCACATATCAGCAGTCCGCCTGGGTAATAAAGAGACAGAAATCTGCAAAATCACATAAAGCCACAAGCAGCGTTCACACCTTGCAGGTGAGGGGAGGGCTTCTCCCTGTGGGCACCAAACAGAGAGCAGAGGGAGGCCAAGCAGGACGTGGAAACAACCAAACCCCAGTCACCTCAGGAGCCAGGTACTGCCCAGGGGGAGCTCTGTTTTGAGCATACTGAACAGGAGCCTCCAGAGCTGTCATACTTTGGCCAAACTCCATCACTATTTTAAGAGGAGATCTGTGTATATTCCTTACAGGATATACAGAGCATACTGAAACATGCAAACTCCCCCATAAATATGCTATAGATCAATGACAAAACCAAGTCCTTTTTTAACACCAAAAATGTTTTCCACACAAAAGCCATGTTATTAATTACAATTTTTTCCTAAAGTGGCTCACACCAAGGGTTAGTCATATACCTCCCATTGACTCTAATGAGAGCCTTATGGTTAGAACAGCAACAGCTTTTTCCAGAACATGGTGGGTGGAAGCAACTTCTATTTTAATAGGCCAAGAGTAGCGAGAAAGACTGAAAACCAGAAAAAAAACTTTCCCCCTGCATGTTTGGAAGGGGAAGAGATATGGCATATGTGTTCTCTGCCTCATTTCAGGGACCTGAAATGCATCTTCAAATTAGTTCTTAAAGCTTTGCACCAAGTAATTTTCAATAAAGTAATTTTCAGAAGAGATGTTGACCTGCTGCTTCCTTTAGGATGAACAACTTCCACACTGAAAGGACAACACCAAGATACAAGCATGGAAGCTGAAAACACATCTTGAGTTTGAGAAATATCTTACAGAAAATTATATACACTGCCAGTGGTTCGAGGCTGGCATATCTAAATTACCAGAGCTAGAGAGAAAAAATAAAAAGGCTTCTCCAAAGAGGTACCACATTTCAAGCTAACTTGAATTCTGAAATGGAAACTCACCCCCTCGAACCTATACTTAGAAAGAAAATCCCTAAAAAGTACAGTCTGAGATTTCATTTAGGAAAACTGAAAACAATCTTGTAACTGAGGATTTTCAAAACACGTCTGAAGCTCCTTAAAATGCCTAAAGCTCAACTGTTTGCAAGCTGACAAGCTGGGCAACAGACATGAGAACTGGGCTGTGAAGGGTATTTTAAAGCAGAGGAGCCTCCCATGGTGCACACCTTTGAACAGGGACACAGGAGCCCTACAAATCCCACCTCCAGAGCAGCACACACAGTGTGAGCCTGGAAACCCAGACTGCTGCAAAGCATGAAGACAATTCAACTTTGAGCTTCTTTTTTTTTTTGACAGTTCTGTTATTTCACATGGCCTCTATTAAGAGTAACCTTAATATTTGCATAAGGTTTCAAAACTCTGTCCAAACATCAGTTAATCCTCTTAACAAATTTGTGAGGTAAGCAAATAAGTATTATCATTTCCATTTCATGGATGACAAAGCTAAAACACGTAAAGGAAGTTAAAGCCACTATTTCCAAAAGAGCAGGTGAACAGAATGAATGAATGAATGAGTGAATGAATGAATGACTGACTGAATGAACAGAGCATCCTGAAAGTTCAAAAGATACCTCTTCCTCCAAACAATCATATCACTTGCAAGTGTGGTTACATACTCAGCTTCTTGAAGGAGCAGGGCCTGCACACCTTCATGCAGAGGGTGATACCTGACACTCATCTTCATGTGGGAGGTAAATTCTGCTTGGATTTGCTGGCATTAGGCAAGAAGCTGCTTGGTGAGTACAGCAAGAGATGGGTCCTGGGATCTTGCTCCCAGGAAATACTGAAAATTATTCCAACAAGCATCACTTCCAATCTCCCTGGGAATGGTTCACCCCTTAAAACCCAAAGCTCCCATCTGTTGATACCCCACTTATGGCTGGGGTGGGATGTTTGAATCTCACCCAGCAGTGCTCTTCAGGACAGACTCCAGCGGTTCCTTCTTCCCCAGGGCAGGGGAGCTCATTTGCCTATTGCTGTACACAGCAGAGGTGGTCACTATCTGTTCTCCTATCTGAAAACAGGAATTCATTTGTTTTGAATATATTTGTAAGGGCACTGAAGTATTTGAGCTGGGCATTTTATTGTCTTGCTCTTATAAATCCAAATAAACATCACACCTGCTAGAAAAATTGAGGAGTTATTAAAAAATAAAAACATGAGCAAACAAGAATTCACTTTCTTTTTTTTTAAGACCTCAAAACATGTCCAAAAGTCCTTAATGGCTGCAAGGATAAAAACCCAAAATGAACGGTACACCAGAGGCAGCACAGGCTAATTTATATTAGCCAAAACCCTTTTGTACAGAGTATACAGAACTGTGAAACAGGTTTGATCGTGGGCCAAACTGTGTTTCCTGGGCTGGTGTGCGATTATCCAGCATGACCTTCCATTATAGCACACGGGCATGGGTGTGAGCTACAAGTGAGTGCTGCAGAAAATCACAGGTGAAGAGTCAAAGGCTGAGCATCTTCATCAGAGAAAAAAACCTGCATTTCAAGTACACAAAGCTTTGAGTTAGGCCAGAGTTTTATACTGTGGTGACAGGGAGGAGAAATTAATTGTGGTTGATTTTTACTAAGCAAGAACGTAGTACCTTATATGCTTCTACTGCTGAAATAGAACCCGATTAGATACATTGAATTGATGACAATGACACTTATCCTGAGAGTCAAGACGCAAAGTAACAAACACTGATTTGCTGTCAGAAGCACACAGAGCAAGACCTAGATTTTCATAAATCTCAGCTGTTGCTCAGGCAACAGCCACTTTTAAAAAGCTACCACGCAGAGAGCATTTCCACAAACCCAGCCTGTAGCATCTCTGACTCAGTTTACTTGCTGCAAGCAGGGATAGGAACCTCAGGCTGAGAGAAAGCAGCAAGTGTTTCACAGCTCCTGTGTGAGGAAAGCTTCACTGGGGCTGATGCAACCCAAGGAAAAAGCTTTGCTGTTCACTGTGTGAGCAAGAAAGACCTGGATGAGGTCGGTTACCCTCTCTGGATAGAGGGATCATGAGGCAGGGCCGCAGGGAGGACCTGCTGTCGGAGACTGAAATATTACAGTTTATGACTTAAACATTTTCATGAAGGACTTGAATGGGGCTCTGAGAGGCCCTATCCAGTTCATTGATGAAGATAAGAAAGTAACAACTCAGGGCTGGAGACATTCCCCAAGCCTAATACCTTCGGGGAGGAGACCACAGCCCAGGGCTATCAGCTGCCAGGCTCACACAGACCCTGGACCAAAGGGTGGGGGGAGAGAGGCTTTGGGTGTGTGTTGGAAAAACCTCTGCAGAGCAGCCCAGCTCTGGGCCCCTTCAGCGGGGAAAGAGCTGATCCACAGCAGAGGGGTGTCATGGCCTGTTGTGGGATCTTCTTGGTGGGTTTGGACGGTCGGGA